>OU026101.1:14200000-14390000 GCA_907269075.1 Idaea aversata
ACAATTGATTTGTTTTTTCGATTAAGTATAATTTTTAAATTTTAAAATCTTTAATATGCCAAGAACCAAGATTTTTACCTTGCATATCGACAAGTTCATAGACAAGAGGAGATAATTTTGTCTTAATTCGACATTTAATATATTTAGGAGCAAGTTTCTTAGAAAATCGCTTGTCCTTGTCGCTTTGATAGTAAGTTCTACGCCAAATCACGTCACCTACATTAAATTCAACATCTTTGCGACGGAGATTATATGGACCACAATTCCTAGCGTGCGCCTTAATTAAAGAACTTTGAACTTTGTCAAAAATTTTTCTAAGTTTGCCGGTATTTTCGGCATAAACTTCCCTAGGTGAAAAAATTATATCGTCGGTTAGATCGACGTCTTGATAGTGTGAACCACAAGTTACCAATTCTCGTCCAAAAACTAGAAATGACGGAGTGAAACCAGTTACCTCGCTGACCGCGGTGTTTAGAGCGAACTGTATCTTTGGGATATTTAGATCCCAGGTTCTGTGATCATCGTCGATAAAGGTGGATACGGCAGTCATTATAGTTTTATTATATCGTTCTACAGTGTTCACTTGTGGTGTGTATTTAGGAGTGTAACGTACTTTAGGTACTTTATACTGTGAAAACAACTGTTGAAGAGTTTGACTAACAAATTGCTTGCCATTGTCCATGAGAATGGTACTTGGAACACCATGAACGAGGAAAACTTGTTCCTCAACAATACGAGTTATAATATCGGCGGTAGCCCGACGAATAGGAAATAAAAGAGAATATTTAGAAAAGCAACATGTGACGACCAGCAACATAGTATTTTGCTTCCTAGAGGGAGGCAAGGGACCAACCAAGTCCATGCTTAGCATCTGGAACGGTCTAGAACAGTCCTTAGGACGTCCCATAAATCCTAAAGTAGAATGATTTGCATGTTTATGAGCATTACAAGAATCACAATTATTAACAAATTCCGTGACATCTTTCTGCATGCCCGGCCAAAAATAATTTAAAGAAATACGTTTATAAGTTTTAAAGATACCCAAGTGACCTGCAGTTGGGCAAGAATGATTATTAATTATTATTTCCTGACGATTTTCCTCAGGAACTACTTCTTTCCATTCGAACTCCCTAGTAAGAGGGTTTGTGGTTTTCATGAAGCGATAGAGTTTATCATTTTCAACCCTATAATTTAAATATGAAGTAGGAGAAGATTGACAACCATTATATAAGTTTAAATACCATGTATCAGTAATGTTAGAGTTTGAAATGTTATTTATGGTTGCTACAGGTACTGCACGTGATAAGGCATCAGGAATGACATTGTCCTTACCACGTCTGTGTTTAATATCGAAATTAAACGCTGATAGACGAATTCCCCAACGCGCTAAGCGACCAGTAGGGTTGTTTAGGTTTAGAAACCATTTAAGAGCGGAATGATCAGTAAAAACATCGAATTTCCTACCACTATCTAAATAACATCGCCAGTGTTCGACAGCTGTTAATACTGCTAGAGCTTCGCGTTCCGTTGCGCTATAATTACGTTCTTGTGAATTCAGTGATTTACTCATGTAAGCAATTACTTTTTCCTCGCCATTCAGTATCTGCGTGAGGACAGCACCAATCCCGTAATCACTGGCATCAGTGTGAACCTGAAAGGGTTCTGAAAAATCGGGACACGAAAGAATAGGTGGTGAAGTTAGACAGTCTTTAAGTTTATTGAAAGCGGAGTCTGCTTCCTCTGACCAAACGAAAGGCGGAGCCTTTTTTCCTTGCGATGTCAATCTATTGAGTGGTGCAGCCACCGAGCTAAAATTTGGTATGAAACGACGGTACCAAGAAGCTGTACCGAGAAAACGACGCACTTCCTTCCTACTAGTTGGTGTAGGATAATTAACAATACTGTCAACCTTGCCAGGATCGGCTTGAAGACCATTACAATCTACTACAAAACCCAAATATTTTAGTTGTTCTCTAAAAAATTGACATTTTTCATAATTTACGGTTAAATTTCCCATCTCTAATTTCTTTAATACAAGTTTTAGTAATGTAATATGTTGTTCAAATGTATTAGATATGATTATTATGTCATCTAGATATACAAAGACTTTATTCTCAAACTCTGGCCCATAAAACAAAAAATCTACAAGTCTTTGTTGTGTAGCTGGTGCGTTACACAAACCAAAAGGCATACACTTAAATTGGAAGGTTCCTCTAGTGGGAATATAGAACGCAGTTTTACATTTGTCCTCTGGTTTAATAGGAATTTGCCAAAATGATTTAGAAAGATCAATACTTGTGAGAAATCTTGCGTCACGAAGATTATCCAAAATTGAAGAGATATAAGGCAACTTGTATGCATCTTTTCGAGTGACTGTATTCAATTTTCGACTATCTAAACAAAATCTCAATTCACCGTTCTTTTTTGGAACAAGATGAACAGGAATCGACCAGGGGCTTTCACAAGGTTCAACGACATCTTCTTTCAGCATTTCATCTAACTGATCAGACAAGATTTGAGTTTTAAGAGGGGATGGTCGATCGTATCTTAAACGTACTGGAGGTGAGTCTCCTGTATCGATAGCGTGAGTAATCAAAGAAGTACGACCTAAACCACGCTCTTCGTATGATATTTTTCGAAATTGCGAGATAATATCTTCTGCAATGGGTTTTTGATCATGAGAGAGATTATTTAAGGGACATAGACTTGTCGGATCTTCGATTGAAACGTTAGAAATGTCAGGTTCATCATGAATGTTGAGCAACTCGGTGTCCAAGGAAGTTGGAAACAAACCGAAGGTTCTCCAGAAATCCATTCCCAGAATTAATTCATTTTTGATTTCTGGGAAAATGTAAAAGTTTATGAAGTGTGTTTGATTATTAAAAGTAATCGGTAAGATAAGCAACAAAGTAGAAACGAATTTTTGTCCGCCAGCCGCTGACAACTGTAACGGTTTACATTTAGAGATTTTAATATTCCCTAAGCTCTTATGAGCATTGTTCCCTATAATAGATATACCGGACCCGGTATCTAAGAGACCAGAAAAATCTTTATTTTGTATATTAATTGACACAAAGGGTCTTGAAAAATTCAACTTTGACTCCGGAACTGAAGATACTGAATGGCAGGTGAAAATCCTATTCACAAAACGCAACCACTCATTCCAGTCAGCCGCATCAGTGCATTTAGTAATAGCACTAGTATGACACGAGCTCCTGGGTCTCCAATCCCCAAAAATTAGTTTTTTTGTTTAATATTTTTAGAACAATTAGGACAGTCAGGTGTCTTGACACCTTTCTCGCCACATTTAAAACATACCAGTGTATCACGTGGTTGTTTACAGTTGTACAAATTGTGAGTATTAGTACGACATCTCGGACAGAATACATTAAAAGAATTAGATTTAGTTTCAGTAGTTACAGCAGCTACTGATTTATGCGCATTTTGTGTTGTGTTGTGTACAGGTTTTTGAGATTTGTAACTTGTGGTTACACTATATTTATAACTAAACTCAGGTGCTAGCGTATGAGAGGACGCAGCAGCTGGTTCTTGAAATTCAGAAAACTGACAGTTAATGTTGTCGTAGTTGCGACAGACATTTTCTAGCACATCAATAGATAAAATTGGAGAGGCTGCAGCCAAAATAGTTGCATATCGAGGCCTAACGTTATGTAAAATTATTTCCAACCTTTCTGCCTCAGACGGCTTTCTTGACAAGCGCGAAAACATACCGTCCATTATGGCAAGGTATATCGTTATATTTTCAGATTCGCCTTGTGTACGAGCGCGAATTTCTGATAAGAATTTATAATCAAAATCAAAGACACTAAAAGTAGTTTTAAGAAGAGGTACTAGCTCTTGCCAAGAAGAAACCTTGTTTTTAACTGAACGGAACCAATGTAATGCATCATCTGTGAAGATATCGAATCCGGCTTTAAAAATCTTATCATGAGCAACACCTCGCGAGAGAACAAATTCGTCGACTTTCTGTATAAACGAGCGAACACATGACTTCCCGTTGAATTTAAGTTTATGGAGATCGTTTGCAAAATTGCGATCGCAAGTGACGACTATAGGAGGTGCGTTCTCCTCCACTTCTGTTACTGCTTGTACCGGATTAACTGAAAGCGATGTGGTTGCCGGTTTCAAATTACAAATTTCTTTGTATTGCGAATTAAATTTTGAGATGCAACTTTTATAAAGCTCGGCTACTTCCGGAGTTTTATTAATACGGTTTAATCTGTGATAAATATGATTGAGTAAGTTTTCCGTACGCAAGAATAGATTTTTTTCAAATTTTGATTTTAATAAGGACAGATTTTGTTGCGATACGAGTAGCGAGTCATTGACACCAACTAAATCGTCCTCGGGAGCTAAATGCGACTCAAGAATGTTCTCGGAAGGAGAAGTTAAAGCTAATTTTACGATTTGTTTTCTTAATTCCCGGACGGTGTCACCGGAACCGCCACGAAGTTCGACTTCGTATTCTAGTTCTGCCTTTTGAAGCGATAATAAGTTAATAGGGTAAGACATTTTGTTTAAGGAAATTAACAAGTTAAAAAAAAAATGTGCTGCTAATAAAAACCACTGGTAAGTCTCTCCAATAATGAAATAAAAGTAGCCCTATAGCAACCTCAACCACACAATAAATACACAAGAAATTTTCAAAAGTATGTTCCTGTTGAAAAAAAACACAAAAAAAATCCTGTAGTAGGTAGTTCCGAGAAGAGTTCGTTGGAGTTTAAATTTGTAAAGTTTTTTAAAATTGACGGTTAAAAATAAAATAATTTTTTTTAAAGTAGGGTATTTTTACCCAAAAAAAAATGTCGTTAACTATAGTAGAAATAAGGCACGTCGCTGAATGTAAAAGACAGAGAAAAAAAAAATAAAAAAAAATTAGCGCGCGAAATTCAAAATTTTTTTTAAAATTGAGCTGCAGTTGATTTTCCTGCGCCCCTGGGTGCCTGTAAAAAAAGGTTCCGGCTGTCCCGACAGTTCTAATGAACCATAGGTCAGGACTGGTGGTACCACCCCGGTTCGAGCTTAGACCCAGTGAAAAGCCCTACCACCTAGAAATGGGAAAACTTGGAACTACCCACATACAAAAAAAAAACAAAAAATGCACAAAAAAATAGAAAAAAAAAGAGAATAGACTGCAAGAAACCAACAAAGGGAGTACTAAAACCCGTGGGCGCCACTGACACGCTAGGCTTTTAGGGAGACCTAACTAAGTCTAAGAAATTATAGAGGGTATAATGCTTACAAATTTATTAACAAAAAAAATGAAGTTATATAAAACAAAGGCTAACAAAAGAAAATAGTTACGTTAAGTTATATAATTAAAGTGTGAAGTTAAATAAAATAGTGAAGTTAAATAAAATAGTGAAGTTAAATTTAAATTACTAAAGAATCTACAAAATGATTTTAAGAAAACGTGAAGAAAGAAATCTACAGGGGAGGGAACGAAGTACGTTGGTTTCTCGCAGTCGCGGACAGAAAAGAAAACTTAGCTTCGCGACGGGAGCGACGGCGCGCGGCGCGGACTTCGCTAGCCTGGGTGGGAGGAACGCAGCTACAACCGCTGGTTACTCGCCCTGGATCGCGTTGCGCCGGCGGCGTGAAGGTCAGCTACCCGTAGGAAGGCGTGCGGTAAAAACCCTGAAATTTAGAAAAAGAAAAAGCTAAGCGACTAGAAAAATAAATAAGTGAGGGTAGGTATGAGAGTAGATGAGTTGGCGTTGCTATAGCGTGGAAAATAAACCGTTACGATGAATTCGTGGCAAAGAAAAAGATGAAAAGATATTCAGCGCTGCAATCGATGGTATAATAAAGGCACAATCGTACTTCCCCTTAATCAAATAATAAAAAAATATAGAAACAGAAATAAGTTAGGTATATAAGACCATCGGCAGTCGTTGAATATGAATATATAAAAAATATGCCACGCATCACAAAATGATTTAGATGAAATTTGATAAATAATGGTTTAGCAATTATAGATTATGATTTAATGTTGAAATCATTGACAAAAAGAAAAGGATTAACTGGAGAAACTAATAAAATATAAAAATGCTCACGTGTCGAACGGCGGCATTAGATAATGTCAGCTTCTAGCTAATAAATTAAGAAAAATACACGGAAAAAACAGAATGAAAAGCAGCGAGACTAATTTGAATGATTTGGAGAAAAACTTACCAGAGATCTGGGTTTTATTTGAGCACTAAGACGACGTAATTCGCAGAACTTATTTTTCCGAAATTTGGAAATGAAAGAGATCAGTTCGGGCGATGACACGGCTTTTATTTGTAACGTTTAGTTAGGTATTAAAGAGAAAAAAAAAGACACTCATTCAGTCCATCAAAACACAAACCGCGCGACTGAACAAGTTAGAACGAATTCTTTAATTTCTTATTAGAAAACAAATAATTTTAAAACCTGACGACTAGGTTATTTACAAAACAAACCCCCCGTGGCTATTACAACATCCTGTCCTTCTTTAAGGTATTATAATTACTGTTTTAATTAATTAAAACGATCACTTCTCACAACTATGCGCGAGAGCGTCGTGAAAAAATCTCGGAATGCGGGTCCAAGGAATGTTGCAAGTAAAAAAACATTAAAAGGGTAACAACCAAGTTCTTATATTTCAAAGAAAAATAGGTAGGTAGTTTTTTAATTAAAATTTAGTGCTTACTAGTTAAGAAGAATATTTATCTGTTCTTATATTAAATAATTAATATTTATAAATCAACACGAAGATTTTACATTCCTACGAGTAAAGTTGCCAGTATTGACACTGACAGCCACAACAATTGTTCGGAAGAAACGTCAAAGTCAGAACGAGATAAACAAGAATGTTTATTGTAAAACAGTCATGATTGTTATTTTCCAGTTTTTATTCCAGAGTTTATATATAACAGTGAGTTAGAATAATTGTTGTGACAAGCGTGATCACATAAAAAAAAACCCCATGAGTTTCTTGTGCCTTCTTCTCATTGGTGGGCGCGTTCCGAAGGCACACATCCTAACTTAGTTCTTTAAGACGATTTCAAGTGATCATTGTATTTTTAAACATAAGTATCGAAAGAAATAAAGAAATTTGACTTGACTAGTAGAGTAGTAGGCAGTTGGAGCGGCGCGGGCGCGGGCGCCAGGAGTGCACTAGTTTTATTTGCTACCGTCTGATGAATGTGGATGCGATCGCGGCGCGTCCTTACCTTCGTGTCGATACCATCTGTCTTTATACCAAGCTATCGCAGCGCAGCCAGCCGTGAGCCGGTGAGGTGACTACATGGCTTAATTTATCATTTCATGATGTGGACCCTGATTACATGAAATAATCAACTAAAACCGGCGACATCATTAATAACCCCAAAACAGGCGGTATTTTTAGGTTAGGTGCAAAAACTGTTACAAAATCAACCCATCCCTTCTAGGCCTTTTTAATAATCGGAGGCGCAGAAGGAGAGCAACCTCCACTCTGGCGTCTCTTCCTGCAGCTTCGGAGTAGTTGCAACCCCTACAGTCAAGTAAATTTAACATTTTGCGGAACAAAAAATCGGTGACGTCATCGCCTCTACACACGTGGATATTTTACAATACGGCGATTATTGTTTAGCCATATAATGACAAAGCTGGTTTAGTCGTACATATCGTCAAACGACGAATAAGCCAAACCACGTCATAATATAGTCAGTGTTAGTTGGTTATTCCAAAATGAAATAGTACCATCTTGAAATATCAAATTGTACGATCTAGCTACGACATGACCGGCACACTGGCACCGCCCGCCTGTTCTCGGCTACTTATTGATGTGTTACACTTGAAACCTCGGGTTCTAGCACGAAACTTTCACGTAGGTATAGTCGCATGGAACTAGATAACCTTTGATTTAGTAGCTATCGGTACTGAGCTAAAGCAAACAATGTATGGTCGGTGAAGGGTGTCCTTTTAGACAAAGTTGAAGGTTTGTTAGTAAAATACGTTCAAACTAACCCAAAACCCAAAATTTCCCAAAACTGTGTAAAACTCACAACACGCCCATGGGACCACCCATGGGACGATGGTGCGGCCACGGCAAGGCAAGGCGAGGGGCGTTTTACAACGTTTTATAATTACAGGGTAGTGTTATGATCAAAGACGAATATTAATTACCTAGTTCCCTTGACCTGATTATAAGGAACCGCTCAAGCGTACGCCTCGTTACCTACTGCTTTACTTGATTCACGCAACTTGTGTGGTAGTATACTTACATTATACCTATAGTTATATAAGTTGTGGAGTAGGTATCAACCTACTTAGAAAGTCCGTAAATATGTTTATCTGTATGGATACTTGTTTGAAATTAGGTGGTTCGTCGAAATTAGAGAACGTTGACAGTTGTCACCGTGTCGCCTGTGGCCTGTGGCCGTGGGACGGAGGCTGCCGATAACACTGGAATGATTGGCCTTATAGCCGAGTCCTTCGTTCGTCACGTACAGCTTACTGTTGTCACAGTCAGACAGCCAGTAGTAAGTCACCTCGTCACTTACCTAACAACAACATAAACTCTCTAAATAAACACGATAAAAATTCATAGCGAAGTTGCGAGAACTCGCTAACGGCCCTGAATCTAAGTAAAGCGCCCATCGCGCTCCGCTCTCCGCGCCCTCCGCGCCCTCCGCGACGATTTATACAAATTCTTACATTATGTTCCCAAAGTGGCCGATAAAATCTAAATAAACAGCTTCAACTTGGAATAATGTTATTTTCACCGTCTCTTCAACAATTTTGCGTTTGCGATATGAATTTGGCAGAAAGTTGTATTCGAATGTAGGTAGGTACCTATCTAGTAGCACCTAGTAGGTTAGTGTACAAGGTACGACGACGACGTGATGGGAATCTGAACGTGTGAAACTGAGCGTGGAATCCGATGTCAGTAAGGGATGTTTGTTGGAAGCAAATAACCCGAATTATTGGGGTGTTCTCGTGTGTCCCAGGCGCCAGAGTCGTTGTTAGCCGCGTGGCAGGACGTTCACTACGGGACGGACGACTCGTCTCTCTGTGGGAATGTACCTACGAGTATAACAATCACCTAACACCTACATTCTAACAGTAAAAGATTAATATAAAATAATATTTAACAGATATCTCCCCGCGTGTAGGTATACGCACCTACGTACCCTACTCGTACCTCGGTCCCTACCTGCTAGGTACCTATACTTTAAAGATCCGGTGTACATTATATCCTGCCCTTTCTCGATAAAACATCAAAAACACGTCAATTGGAAGGAACAGTATATTATATTTCATTTTACCTTTACTTTTTCCTCTTAAAAACAATAATAAATTTACCGTTGGCGACAGACGCTAACAAGGGAGACGAGGTACCTTCTGCAGAGTCAGGGGAAAACTTGGCAATTTATGACTTCTATAGGCCAACGGTTCTTAACCTTTTCATTATAATGGACCATTACACACGTTTCTTATCTACTCTTCATTTAATTACAAAAAATAATGGTTATAAAATAATGTAGACGCTACTTATCCCACATAAAAAATGTATTCCAAAAGTGGCGGACCGTTCTAGGACGGTAACCCTGCCTATAGGCGCTTTGAAGTATAAATCATACAAGAACATTGGAGAGTATGAACTGTGATCGTGTGGAGTCACCGTGACGCGTCGGCACAGCGAGCGTCGGTACTCGGTACTGATAATGTATGTAAATAGCGGTGGTACGGACGATCCCTCGCTCATTACTCCCTTATCCGGCTTCTGTTAGAACAACTCTCTCGAGAAAAGAACGCAGATTAACGCGGGTTAATACTTCACCGTTTACAGATACCCTGATTAGTTCTCACTCGCACCCAGCGGGCGGCATGTTATCTAATCGTAACCCACCTACACATACATGGATATTATTTCGTATTTTGGTCATATAATGGTTAGTTTAGGTTCGGTAATTGGCTCTGTCTGCCGCTCAAACGATTTGGTTAATATTGGGATATAGCGCTGTAAGCATTCTGCGACTCATTTGGAAATCGCGTCGCTCTAAAAAGCTTGGCCGAATTAGAAAACGATGTCGTTCCAATTTACCGTTTGTTACATAATGTTCCGCGATAAAGCCCTCTCATTAGCCCTACAATCTGTCGCAGATTCACAACGAACTGATGCGTCATGAATAAAGAATGAACTCAACGTTCTTTATAGACAAATTGAGCGCGCAAACATCGTGCGGACGGATTATACCTCAGAGTAAAGGTTGAATAAAGACCTGTGTTTTATGCTGATGTGATTTCTCTGTGGAGCGAGTAGCGTACCCTAGCACCCCGCCAGCACCTCCCCCCGTCTCAGTAGCAAGCAACGTTTCTACAGACATCGGTGTGTTGTTCATCTTTATAAATCAAAAGATAGAAGCTACACGTATGCCTCTTACCTTATATGATATAATTTCATTGTCAGTTCGAATCAGACCCTCACTGTCATATAAATTACAGCAAAGTTTGGCTGGAACAAGTCGCAGTTTATTGAAATAAAACTGTCGTAGTGATGTAGTTAAACGATCACTGGTAGAAGAGACGTGACGAGGAATCGTCTGTTGCCCTGTTTTATACCAGATCATGTCGTATCTGGAGCGTAGCCTCTCCTTCACACTTTTACTAATTTACATATTTAATGCGGGGCTATAGCCGCTCGCGCCCTGGGCGGGCTCGGGGCGCGGGCGGTGCGGGCGGTAAGTAACGGTGTATATATCTGGGTTAAATAGTGCGTGTCAGAGCCGCGCGTCGGCGGCGCGAGGCTGCGGGTGGTGCGCGGTGACGTCACAACGTGATTTCCTGTCGCGTCACGGCGCGCGCTGTGACGAGGGTCCGTAACGTGACCGACGCTGTCATTCCGTCACACGTCACACGTCACTCGAGTTGAATACCTGAAACTAAACACATGGAACTTTGTCTTTTCCTATATATTCTTAGAGAAATGTTTAATTAACGAGTCCAGGCGTTATTATTATTATGCAGCTAATTCGAATGTTATAGGTATACTTTTGGGCACACTTCCACTTCCATTTGGACTTTTAAATTTTAATAAATGTAAGTAGGAAATTAATATTAATTAAGTTTTTATTTTTTAATTCAAAGTAAAATAAAAGTGTTTATAAGTATACTTATAATGAATCCAGTCGTTGTATCGAGTGTATGTCTCAGGCAAGGGCAAGGGGCATAAAGAGGACGTACGTACGGTACGGTACGGGTGTACCCATAGTACACGCGGTAGGTAGGTGACGTGTTCTCACGGCACGATGTTACATCATGTTAGTTGACTCTACAATACGAGTAGTTTGTCAAGTCACTGCCATCGACCACCGACCGCTCGCTCTCATCCGAGGGGCGTATTACATTCTATGTAATCTACAGAACATTTATGTTGGGTTCTTTACTTTATTCATCTTAATATGGTTTTAATCAGAATTGAAACTTGAAATGTTCAATGGAAAATGTTAGTAATATATTATATAAAAAAACTCATTAAATAAATAAATAAATAAATATTGCAGGACATTTCACACATCGCCATCTAGCCCCAAGCTAAGTAAAACTACACTTGTGTTATGGGTAGCTAGATAACGGATATACTACTTATATACTTTTCTTTTGTACTTTTCTTTTCTTTTCTTTTCTTTTCTTTTGTCATTGGTGTTATGGTAAAGGTTCCTTTGAAAACGGTCGACTAAGACATGTCCCAGCCCTCCTGAATAGCACGTTTTAAAGTTGATGTCGTTTTATAAATCATATAGATTACATTAAGCAAAATAGTGGAGCCAATAAATGTGAGGTACCGGAGTTAGGTCGTATTGTCGACCGAACATGGGGTGATTAAGTCTCGACTCGACCATTAGTCAGATTGTTACCTTTTACGATATACAGGCGACCGACATGGCGACGACATGGCGACGACATGGCGACGACCGATCACCACTTTATGTACCATTTCAATATCTACCTACCTAATGTCCTGTTAAATACAGGCTAATAAAAGTTTACTTATTGGAATAATTATGTTCTACAGTCGCAGACTGCGCAATAAACTTACATTTCGATTTCATAACTGGGTAATTTTTAGGGTTATAGTATTTTCTAAGGTTTTTGCGCGACTTGAGCTCATAATTATAAATATATTTATGTCTGCCTGTGACCATGGGATCTGCAAAGTTCGGAATATATCCGTTCAAAAATATATTTTAGGGTTAGGTATATTTTTTACTCTTGCCACGTAGTGTTCCATAGCGGTACCCGCCCGCGTAGCCGTAGAGAGAACTCGTAGCACGAGCTATGGATCCGTAGCACTAGTTACAGGACTCGTAGCACGTCGTAGATATACTACCTACGGTGACATACCGAGCATTCACCTTTTGATAGCCGAGCAAAGGCTGCGTCTTGAGTCGCGTCTCTTGCGTCGCGTCGTCGCGTCGTTCGACTAGTCGTAGATATCCTTCTGAATAAGATATAATGAATCGTTATTCAATTACCTAATCCGAGCGAACTTCCTCTCGTGAATTAAATACTCGGTCAGATAACAGAGTTCCTTAACGGAAATCCGAACGAAACCGCAGTAATGGATCTTGAGAAATAGTTTTCGATAAGAAAAAGGAAGCTTTACTCGGCCTTATAAAATACGATGTGTGCTTCGAGATCGCAATTCAATATCGATCTCGATCGAATACAATAAGGTTTAAGTTTGCGTGGAGAGAGATAACTCTCTCAGATGATTCGTAAATAGAGTTGAAATCAATAATGCATTTAGAAAACGTAGGGAGTGTGTCCGTTACTCCAGCAGAACGTAGGGAGTGTGTCCGTTACTCCAGCAGAACGTAGGGAGTGTGTCCGTTACTCCAGCAGAACGTAGGGAGTGTGTCCGTTACTCCAGCAGAACACAATAAAAGTTCGTGTGTTTTAGTCGAAACGAGTCTCAAAGTAAACACAATAGTTGGCCTCTCATTTAAAAGGGTTTGTTTGCTGTACAGGTGTTGAGGTACACTGTACATTAGAGAAGGTGGTCCACAGAGTGAGTTAGAGCCTCACTATCACAGGGTAACATTATTTTTTTGACGTGAAACATCTTTAAAATCGGTCAGAAATAAGGGGTCGTCACAACATGTAAAGGATGTAAGAAAATATTTTAAATTAGCTACATTCATTAAAACTGTGTCAACTAATCGTAAGATGAGATTTTTTACGCACTCCACTGCGGTGCTGGCGCTATGCTAACAGTTTCTTTTTTTTTTGACGTGATTACGTTTTATAAATTGGTGAACACCTGCAATCTCAAAAAAGTGTGACGTCACGCGTCGTTACTGGAACGCCTCATGTTATTGACAAGGTAACTATAGCAACGTTTTATCGTTGCCATGGTTACCATCAATGTTTTCTTATGACGTTATCACGTAAAATTATCGTCCGTAAACCGACTTTACAGACAACCATTTTTTTAATATATACGTGGCTTTGCCGGAGTGACGGACACAACCGTAGTGACCGCAGCCGTCGTGTTTGATCTCTTAGTTAAACTGTGGGTAACTGTGGGTCGTGACACAGCTTCCCCCTCCCCCTCCCCCCAGGGGTACAGGGCCTATATTCACTAAGGTTCAAGTCGTTGGGCGCGCGTGATTAGGGGCGGAGTGGGGGCAGTTTTTGTATGGAAATCTCGTCCTAATCACGCGCGCCCGACGACTTCAACCTTAGCGAATAAAGGCACAGGACGTGTCGACTACGTTCCGTTTCACTTTTACTCTGTATTTTACAAAGTTGAGTACATTTATTTAAGGTTGAAAGTGTTTACATTCATTGGTTTTAACACAGGTTTATTTACTTCATTGACAGGATATCTATAAAATTGCGAATCTATATTATGTCATAATAGAGCACATATTATTATGGAGTGAACGGATTTTTTTTTAAGTTTAGTGTGAAGCACACAACTGACAGACTTGAAAGCTAGTCGATAGTTAGTCGAATGCAAAGTAAAAACAACAAGTGTATAATCGTACGTGTTGTCGTCGCATTCAATAAATAAGTTGATATTGACAGTTAGACAGACGAACCACTGAGTGATCCCATAAGTCCCGTTTTTTCCATCTGGGGTACGAAACCCTGATAATTGTGTAAAGAGTTTTATTGTAAAAACACCCTTAAACCAATTTTGCCAGCACGACACAAGAAAATCAAAAAAGTACCTAGGGCGAAAACATGTCGGAAATAAACTCGGTCTTTTTGCAAATCATGTAGGTAAGTAAGTATAACGTATATTATGTTAATAGGATATTTATTTAGCAGGAAAATGTTCAATACAAATGTAAAATGTACAGGAGAAGTGGTTCGAACGAACCTCCCTGTAGGTACACCCTCGAGGAGTCATTTGACTCGCATTCACTCGACTATTCTTCCCGCCATCTTGTTGTACGTACACTCTATGTCCCCAAACGATGCGCGACGGGGTCACAGTCACAGCACCAGCGCCCGCCGCCGCTTTATGATAGGTAACTAAACTTATCATTAAGCGTATTCTGTTACTGAACATAAATCTCAGTACGAATCATTAAAAGGGTGTACAATTATTTCCAGTACTTATCAATTTTTTTGTGGTGGCCGTGGCGACGACACCGCATAAAAAGGGAAGGAGCGACATCGTTCACTGACTCTTGTTCCAGGGTTCAGCGAGACAACATCTCGGCGAGCGACGTCGTATCTAACGTTTGTCGCCCAAATACCGCGGTCGGGGTCCAATCCTGATGATGCGTCGTGTAGACGCGAAACACGTGTCGTTGTTAATTAATGGTGTCACTCATACTAATTATTGCTTGTTCTCATTGTATGCCTCTACAAGTGGGCGGAAGGGTGGTGCACATTGCATTTGGGGTTATAGGTTTGTTAAAGGAAAGATGTCAGATTTTTTCAGTTTTACCCTTGGTAACTGGTAGGTAGGTTATTGATGTCTTCTTCCGCGACATGGAACTTAAAAGATATCAGAAAAAAACAAACAACTGTGTAGTGTTTTAAACGCTGTGGATTTACCAGTAAAGTTCATATTTTCATGTCCTATACGCTATTCGTTAAAACTTCCTGTCAATAAATATTTAATAGATTCAAGACACAAATACTATAAATATAGATATAATTTACTTGCTATATACAATCATTATGATGAGAGGAACTTCTATGTTGAATGTTGACATGTCCACTGTGTGTGTTAGCATGACAATGTCTAGTCACCCCAAACGTACACTATCAGTATCAAAAGGATGTATAGTATATTGTGTTCAATGTGTGGCGTATCAAAACGTCTAACCCTACATTGTAATACTATGTCCGGTTTGTATCGTATTACCGTAAGTGTCGATAGAATAGCATCGATACAGTCAATAGAGACGAGCTCGATGCTCGTGATGGTTCATTCTCCGGGTCGAAGGACGACGACGAGCTCGCCCCGGGACGACCGACCGCACCCGGCCTCTCGGTCGGCTCACATTTGAACGCAAGCTAAAACAACAAGTGAACTATCGTAGGGGTTATCAGGATTGTGCCAAAGACCTTAGGAACTCGTTACGGAAAGGACCGGTTATACCTCTACATAAACTTTATAAACTTTGTCTCAATAGAATGACGGTTTTTGTTGCGCCTATAATATCAACGTCTAACAGTCATTGACAGCATAGAAAGTGTCGATAAAATGGCGGATCGGTCATGACAGATCTTGTCATAATATAAGGAAGAAGTGCCTCCTTTGGTTTATTTCCTCATAAAATAATACCAACGTGTACGGTTAGCGGTTAGTACGAGTATATGTGTGAACTACCTGTCGATGACAGTGTGCCGACGACTGGGTGAGAGTTCACCCTTACAGCTGTCACTGAACGAGCAGCAGGCAGGCAGGAATATAGCAACGATTACCATTAGGAGGGTATTTCTCCCTACAAATGCATTCTCGTATTTCCTTCCTGAATAATGCCTCTAGGGCAATCATTTCTTTTGTAAAACTTACATTTGCTGCACACACTACACACAACCCTCTGTCCTTATTTGATACAAAAACTACCTAGATACTAATTACACCCTCTTAAATATGTAAACAATAGAACACAAACAAGTACTAAATAATAAAGTTTCCATTAGCAACTAGGATGACCTATCATTGCCACCCTTAGCTAGCAAAGGCTAAAGGCTACGACACACTAGCCTAGCTAGACCATACATAAATGATTGACATGAACTTACAAAGCGTAGGTAACCGGAGCTTGACGCTCGCAGCTCGAAGCCTCGGTCTAGGTACCTATTACCGTATCGTCTCATTACGTTTATATAATTAATATAAAGTGTAACGAGGGTTCATTACCGTCCTCACCGCCCTCGCCCGTGCCCGCGCCCTCGCCCGCTCCCGCGCCCGCGTCGGCGCCCGCGCCCATGGCGAGGGTGGCCGGGATTAAACCACATCACCTGATACCATCTACTCCTCGTTTATCCACTCGGCTTATCAGTTACCTAACGGCTAACGAGTTACGACACGGATCTATTGCAATACAAAAGCTAAACGTAACAACAACTTTATTTTCTACATTTTAATGGACATTCGTTTGATTTTTTAAACCTATCATGTCTTCTAGGGGTTTCGTATCTCAAAAGGTAAAATAGAAACCCTTATGTGATCACGTTCTTTTTGTCAGTCTGTTTTTCAAGTAAAAACACCATACGACTTTTTAGAGCCAGTATGTCGTACGACGACGTAGTAGTAAATATAAATTTACATTAGTTGAGCCTAAATGTATCAATAAAGTATATCTATCAGCCATGTTCCGGTGTTCGTTCAGATTAGATAAGGTTGTGGAACTGAGCAAGCAGCACGTCGTACTTCACTCTACATTCGTTCACCTACATTGAATAAAGGTTCACTTAAATTATGTAATTATAATAAAAATATACATTACCCTTCTTCTATAATACTTAGGTACAAACATAGGTATATAAAGGTAACTCCTACCTACTCTGGTTTCAGGGAATCATTTCCCGTGGCGTTTCTAAACCATTCGATTTTGTTATTACGTTTTATTTTCCTCTCTCGATTTGAAAAGCTTTATTTTTCCCATTATTTGAATTTAAAATCTCCAATAGAATTTTTTATCATAAATAAATAACGTTGGACATTTTCAGTCGCCATCTCGTCCCTTATTTAGTCTGTACCTACTACGGATATAGGTACGTAAGTCGCCATCTCGTCCCTTATTTAGTCTGTACCTACTACGGATATAGGTACGTAAGTCGCCATCTCGTCCCTTATTTAGTCTGTACCTACTACGGATATAGGTACGTAAGATCCTACTTATCTTTTGTAAATAAATGTTTAGGTGGACACCTAACTTACCCAGTTATAGTAAACAACGACTCAAGTGTAACACACAAATAATGGTATCTAACGAGGCATACAAATGGCTGCATCTATTCTGAACTTAGATTATTATTCGAGACCAACTTTCTGTACCTATTCAGTGAGATTTTGTTAACAAAAAGTTACAACCTCCGAGGAACTTTCTCGAAACATTTACTTACAAAAATATAGCAAAGCTTGTAGATGGAACTTTTAATCTTTGCTATTGTATTACAGGAAAAGCTTTGTTTGGATTAGGTTGTGTTTTTCGCGAGCGGCGACCGCACCGCGCCCCTCGCCCCGGGCCCCTCGCCCCTCGCCCTGGGCGCGAGCCCGGCTCGCTATAGGTACGTAGGTATAGGTACACCATACCGCGATACCGCCTTTTCCCTGTTTCATGGACAAACACAGCCTCCACGGTCGTTGTCCTAATCATTATATTTGTCGAAACATGTTTGTGATTGTCAGTCGGAACGTTGGAACGTGGGAACGTGGGAAGGTTGGAAGGTACATTGACATACTTTAGGATAATAAACAGATACAAACATACGTAGGTAGTACGGTCTGAATGTCTCGAATACCGAAGTGGGTACAAATGTGTGTGCGTTGGGTTTAATCCGTGCGTGGTGCGTCTATATCGCCTCTAAATATTTGAAATGTACGTTCCCCTTACACACCGCGACCGGTGTTGTTTATGTATTGAACACGTTGAACACGAACCCGGGCTCGCATGTTTCGATTAATTTTACAAAACAAATGGTTTTTCTTAATTAATTCCGTCCGGACAGGCAGCGGCAGCGAGGGTCCGAGCGACGACGATCGCATCCGATTGTGGGCTTTATTATTGTTTCATTAGGTAACTGCAGTAAAATAACAAAAACAAATTAAACATACAATACACAGTTTTGAAAAAGTAAAGTTGTACCATATTTGACCGTCTACCTACACCGTATCGTACGAGGTAACCCGGAGCCCGGAGCTACGCAACGTGAACCGACAAGGATCTACAGAACGGAGGCGGCATGGATGTACCGTTGTAGATAAATGCTGGATTATTTAATACATATACAACTAATATCTGTAGATGATACCCTATAGTTTGAAGAGTGCTGAAAAAGTAACTTTGCTTCTATAAAATCAGTTGCGTAGAGTGTAAATATACCGGTAATGAATGGATAAGCGGGCACTTATGGATAGAGGACACTGTGCCGGTTCAGAAAAATGGAAGTTTATGTTCTATGAAAGTATCTCGGCTTCCGAGTTATCCGCCATTTAAAAAAAAAATATTCACTCCTCTATGTTTTTTGATGCCAAAACTGCAAATGAAAGAATTATTCCAATTTGTTAGAATAAATGTTGCTATCGAATGCAAACAATTATTTTTATGACACATCGAAACTTTTCTTATAACTAAGATATTACTCATACTTAACCTGAACTTTAACCTTTCCCGGTGTAAAAAAAATTATGGTCTCCCTTGTGCCAATTTAAAAAAAGTTGCTTATTTAATTGAGATTCTTTTATTTTTCTGAACCGGCACAGTGTCTTCTATCCGTAGGTGCCCGCTTATCGATTAATTACGGGACACCCTGTATATGTTTGTTTGTTTCCCGGTACACATTTAACTATCAGCCAATTATATGAGCACCGTGTAACATGTCCTATGGCTATAGGCTATAGGCTAGGCTATGGCACACAGAACACAACACACAAGCAACGAGGTGTCTATGCAAGTCACGTTCCGTTCGACAACGGTACTCACTCCACTCGAAACATTCCCGCTGAATTCGATTCGTAATGACGCGTGGCTTCTAATTGATATCCTCGAGTTTACATACCAAATGATTACCGGATTGTACCGGTTCTCCGACACAGCTCTCTCAATTATGTGGTCACACTAATGGACCGTGAAATTAATGTCTACATTTACCAATTCAACGATTATGGACACAGACCCTAGGCTAGGTAGCGGGTAGCGGTAGGCGACATGTTTGTTTTCTAACCCTGGAGAGAAATACGAAGTATTACATCAGTGTCTTTCAATTATGAATACATTTTATTCTACTGATATTTATGTAATCTTTATTATAGACAACAAAATCGATAAATATTAAAAATCAAAAGTCTTATCAACGCGAATGCACAGCTTGAACCGCTGACATGAAATTCGGAGGGTGTCGTTCTTCGCTAAAGGTTTTCTATTTTTAAGAGTCAAATAGCGGGCGAAACCGCAGGCAGAAGTTATCTCTACATATAATAAATTCGAAGTTTTGGAAGTAAGCGTTCTACGTCCATAATGATCTTAGCACTATAGAATTCGCTAACCTTATATAGCTCCGGTAGAAAAAAATCTTGCATGCGCGATTCAGGTTTTCTTAAATTTAGAAAATCACAAATTAGTTGATTATTCTTTTTGTTCTGCTTAAAAATTTTGTACACTTATGTATTTTAAGAATACATAGCAATATACACATTTTTTAACTAGAAAATAAAGTAATTAATTTAATAAGATATTTTTTTTAATTTCAAGTAACTAGCGCCATCTCTTCGTTTTCGCGAAACTACCATTCATCTCAGAAAATGTTGATTTTATTTGTTTACCTTTGTTTGTGCAGTCTAATTTCGGGAACTAGGAAACAGATTTTAACATAATCTTCACGAATGTGTTCAGAAAATATCAGAAGAGGTTTAGGTATTTCAAGTAGATTTATGTTACTAATTAAAATTTGATATTTCTTGGCGTAAAAAATAAACCATAATATTTTTGCATGAAAACGTACAGAACGTAGGGATGATGTCAAAATTGTCAGTTTGACATACGGAAAGAAGCATCTAGCGCCATCTCTTTTTATTTATAATTTTATTATGGCTTCGCATTATTACTATCGTGCATAAAGCCAGTGTCGCGGTAAAAGAAAATTAAATCCAATGCAGGAGCGTTTTTTGAATTTGGAACATTACAACGCTCCAGCAATTTTGTATGAACATGTGTATGAAGCGGCGTGCTGGGGTTATTAAAAACTTAAATACTCTTTGATTGGATCTCTTTTATCAAAGTACTAGCGACCCGCCCCGGCTTTATTATGCATGTATTATCTTCTTATCTATATCTTCTTCTATACATATAAAATCCTTTGTCCTGACTGACTGACGGATCATCGCACAGCCTAAACCGCTGATCGTAGAGACTTGAAACTTGGAGGGTGTGTTCTTTGTATGACGTAGGCATCCGATAAGAAAGAATTTTCCGAAATTCTACCCCTAAAGGGGTGAAAAAGGGGGGCAAAGTTTGTATTGGACAACGTGATTCCTTAGTCCAATCTATTTCAAAGTTTGCGTAAACATTCTTTAACAGAATTAATGGAACACGTGTTTCGTATTTTATTGAAATTCATCCCCTAACGGGGTTAAAAAGGGGAAGAAAGTTATTTTGGGAGTGATTTGCTTCGAAGTTGATATCAATACTCTTTAGTGCTTTTGATTAGATTGGTAACATACTCATTAATCTATGATTGGTAAGACGTCACTTCAGCGTTTACGTTAACGCTGACAGCGTTAACGTAAAACCTAAGAGGTTGAAAACTTCGAACATTGAACTGAAAAAAGGTGTCTTGCCATTTAGTACTGGGAACTTGACATAGTATTTTTTTTGCGCGATACGTTTGCTAATACCTGTCGATAGAGGACATTACGGCAAATGAAATATGCCTTTACACCAAATCTCATAGGCGTCTCGGAAATGGGGTATTTGACCAAACGTTATGACTAAGATTTTATCAAAAGTGCGCTGTGCACAAATAATGCTTTCTAACCAAACTTCTAAACCATCTCGGAGACGGGATATTTGTTAATTATTATTTATTGGTTAAAACATTATTTATTGGTTAAAACATCATTATTGGTTAAAACATAGAACTGTTATAGGATAGCCACTGAATCACTTAAAACTCTATATTTTTATTAGGATACGCCAAAATTACTCTCTGCGCAACTGTTCAGCCCTACCTAATAATAAAATTTTGAACAATTTGCCAAAAGTCACAGTTCCCAAAGTTAGTAGATACTAATTATTAAGTAATTTAAAAGAAATATCTTTTGTTATGAATACGAAAATACCTAAACAAATGAATAGGACTTTTACACCTTTTTCATTTTTAAAATGGTCAGGAAAGTGATCTTATAAGGGTTCCTTTTTTACCTTTTAAGGCACGGAACCCTAAAAACACAAAAGATGACTATGATAGATAGGTAATTACTAATTAGCACGATATGATTAAAGATTTACTCATGTGGTAATCGTAGAGTTTTGTGCATTATTGGCTCTGTGTTAGAAAGACAGAAATAGAAGAATTCATTTTTTTGGTTTAGAACTTTAGGTACTTAGACGTATACCCATTTTGGATCCCATCCCAAGAGAATTGGGTGCACCCGAGGTTTTCGTGTTCCAAGTTAAAATACATCTCATTCAAAAATCTATCTTCTCTATACATATAAAATTCTTTGTCCTGACTGACTGACGGATCAACGCACAGCCTAAATCGTAGAAACCTGAAACTTGTAGGGTGTGTTCTTCGTATGACGTAGGCATCCGATAAGAAAGGATTTTACGAAATTAATTACCTACCGGGTTTAAAAAAGAGTAGAAAGTTATTTTAGGCGATTTACTTCGACTCGAACTCCTTAGCATGTGCTCCTTAGTGCTTTTGATTAAATTAAGTAAGTACATTTTATTTTGACACACATGTTTCAAACTCAATCTAATTTGAAATCAACAAAAAATAATCCTATTGTAACTATTTTCGACTCCTGCGCGGACGAAGTCGCGGGCAAAAGCTAGTTATAAATAAAATTAAACTAATTAATATTCAAACCTAAAATAAGAGAAAGCTATGTATCGAAGCCTTGTCCCTAAGTTACTGGCGATGTTCCTTCGCTGAATTGCGAGAGAGACTCGCTACCTTGGGCGTTCTTACGCCCCAACAGCTCCCTTAAAAAGGTCCTAGTACAGAGCCCCCAATACCTAACAACAACGGTCATATATTTTAATTGCTACCTAAATAATTATCTAGGTATTCGCTTTACCTTGTAATTACGGCAAATGTAGTATGGAATATACTGGCGCAGTATTTCAACTCGAGTAACTCTGATACCTGGTATGTGTAACACGAACGGAGGTACCATACTATCTGTATCAACGGTTATAGGTATATATGTTCGAGGAGGAAGTGCAAGTGAATGTCGTTACGTATTGTAAGTAATGGTGTTTGTGCCCAAATGCTATCCGGGTATTTTGACTCCGCGGGCAGTTATAAAATACTCCTACCTCGAAGTATAATTATTTTCAGAATGTTCTCGATTTTAATTAGATCGAAACGAAAACAAAAGACTATCGAAACGATGGTTAGGGATATTTAATAACCCTTGAAATAATTGAATGATCACTATTTACGATAGTATAAATAGACACGTCGTAATAAATTACAGGTAGAATCTTTATGAGTAGATATTATAATAATGTCTGAGGCGTCTGACTGAACGTGATCATTACGACAAACTATGTGCTCGCGATGTGTAGTTACTTATATACTGTGGGCTGTAAGTAGCTACAACTGATTCATAATGATAAACCACACTGAATAACATACGACTGTCACTGATTCACTCACTCACTGACCGATGACAGCGCACAAACCTAAACAGTTGACTCTAGTAACTTAAAAGTTTGTTGAGGAGGGGTTCCATAGGTGTCGTATGTGAACACCTAGAAGAGATTCTTGAATATTATATTCTTAGTTCTTAAAAATCGGGAATCATGCGGGTTTATCGACTCGTTGTCCGCTATAATCGTGCGTGAGCGCAGGCACGGTGTGTGCGGGCTGCGCGGGCGCTGTGGGGCGTGGTAGAGATGTGACGCAGGTATCAAAGTACAACATAACCGGTTATAGTTGCGACCTTGCGAGCACAGAGCTCGCTTCGACCAACACACGCCACAAGGTTGTGTTGTCTCACTCGACACCATTGTATGTCGGTGTTAGAACCTACTTGCTAGGTATCACTCACTATTATTAGGAATGATTAATATTATAATTACATAACCACTCATTCGTTTGTTTACTCAAAATACTAGTTGAATAATCTCAGCCGCGTCGATATCAAGTCGCCAACGTTAGTGTCGGTGTTATCGTCGTTATCAGGTGCACGTTCGTTTATATATACTTGCACAGATACGATAACGTGAAGTAGTGATCGCTTAGTGGACGAACTCTAACCATGGTGTTGAAGATATATAAAATAGACGGTAGTCCCCCGGTGCGGGCGGTGCTGATGACGACGAAGCTCCTCGGGCTCGAGTTCGAGGGTGTAGAAGTGAACACGCTCAACCTGGAGCAGTACAAGCCGGAGTTTGTCACGAAGAACCCGCTCCACACGGTGCCGCTCCTCGAGGAGGACGGGTTCCTGCTCGCAGACAGCCACGCCATCATCACCTACCTGACGTCCAAGTACGGCGCGGACAAGCGGGCCGTCTTGTACCCCGTCGACTTGAGGACCCGAGCCACCGTCGACCAGCGGCTCTACTTCGACGCGACCATCGCCTTCCCGAAGTTCATATCCATCGTGAAAGGTATCGTGAGAGACAAACAGGCGGGACCGTCTCCGCAACAAATATCGGAAGTGATCGAAGTGTACGGTTTCGTCGAGAAGTATCTGGAAAGGTCACCGTTCCTGGCGGGCGAGCACATCACCTTGGCCGATATATCGGTGGTCTCCACTGTCTCCACCCTGGACAAGCTGGTGCCGGTCGAAGGCAAGTACGAGAGGCTGAACGAGTGGTGGAGCAAGCTGCAGGAGAAGGACTGGTACCAGGCCGCCAATGTACCAGGACTTGAACAGTTCGCCGGAGCTATGAAGATGTTTATTGAAAAAAATAGTACATAACTACATTAAAAAAATATGACATTTTTATTTCATCATATTAATATAGATGTTTGTGCGATAAAAATAAAGTTTTGTGTTTGAGTAAAAGATGTTTTATAATTTTTTTCTCAATAACGTAGTTTGTTGAAATAAAGCTGTTGCAACAGTGAGCTGCAGGAGCCAGCAAACAGTGCGTATTGGGCTGATTTAGCTAGTTTAAGCAGCTAAACACGAATTCACTCTCTTACCTGTGCACAGGATCGATTGAAATCCGGTTTTCACTACTGGATAGCTTTATTTAGTCACCAAGCAAAAACTACGGCCGCCTTACGAAAATGCGCTCTACGGCATTTTTCCTCACGAAACATGAACAGTATAATAGTGTACAATATAATATGTATGTATGTATATGCTTGCTTACGTAGAATAGTTAATAAGTAATTCAGGGTAAACGTTTACCGAATAGGTGTTGTGAACTTGTGACTTGATTAGTTGTCCTAATATCGGTGCGGAGTGAGGAGCGAGTGTCACGGCGCGCGGGCGGCCGACTGCTCTATCGGCAGATAGTCATACACATACACTCGGATTGAGATACTCCTCTTTCTTAACCGACTTAGAAGGAGGAGGTTTTAAATTCGGAAGTTTCTATTTTTTTGAAGTTTAGTTGGAAAGGGCGATTGATTGGTATCGAACGACTGTTCAGTCTCTACTTCCTGTCAGCCCTAACTCGTTCAAGTCTCCTCCCGACGCGACGCACACCTGTCGCCGCTCCCCGCTCCCCGCTCCCCGCCCCTCGCCTCGCTCACTAACAACTACTGCCATTAATTATACCCGCATATCTAATTAACATTGTTCAAACATTGCAAATACAACATATTACAATGTGTTACCATGAGGGTTGGGGGTTGTTTTACACACGTCTAAACTAACCGCTTTTCTTCAACTTCATGTTTAAACTTTTTTCCGAAATTTTAAGGTTATGTTTACTGGGAAATCAGCTGTTTCTTGGAGTTAGAGGTCACTGACCTTGAAGTTTTATTTGTGTAATAACTGCGCCCCGCGGTTTCACCCGCGTAAGTCTCGATTTCGGGAATATCGGAATAAAAAGTAGCTGGCTATCTACATATCGAGTTTCACCTCCATTGGTCCAGTGGTTTTTGCATGAAGGAGTAAGAAGCATACACCCAAACTTTCACATTTATAATATTGGTAGGTTAGTAGGATTGAGTTGGGACTAGGTACTATAATATTGGTAGGTTAGTAGGATTGAGTTGGGACTAGGTACTATAATATTGGTAGGTTAGTAGGATTGAGTTGGGACTAGGTACTATAATATTGGTAGGTTAGTAGGATTGAGTTGGGACTAGGTACTATAATATTGGTAGGTTAGTAGGATTGAGTTGGGACTAGGTACTATAATATTGGTAGGTTAGTAGGATTGAGTTGGGACTAGGTACTATAATATTGGTAGGTTAGTAGGATTGAGTTGGGACTAGGTACTATTTTAAACGTTATTGATATTTATTTATAAAAACAGCTGATTTTCCAGTAAAATAGACATAGAAAAAAAATGTATTTCCCAAAGTTTTAGAACGAAAGTTGTTTGCCTAGAGTTTACATTAACCTGGCAACAATGTGTTCCAACATTGTTGCAATCTACACGGTAATTAATATGAGAATAGTTTCGATACAACTTGAAGGTACAGTACATGACGTACAGCTTACAGTATGCTATACTTACTATAATATGAGGGCTGAGGGCTGAGGGCTGAGGGCTGAGGGCTGAGGGCTGTCTGCTGTGAAATGTGTGGGTGGGACATTTCCATCCAACAACTTACTTTGTCTTTATATATCAAAGGAGTTTATTTTGGCGCGATCGTGATAAAAACACGCCAAATATTAGTGATAATACACGTGGACAAGTGACAATACATTATGATAATTATAATAGTCTGTTACTGGCTTTTATATCATTCATTTACCATGCAGTTAGATACCATTCATATTATTTTAAATAAATGAGATTTCTTAGCTTTGTTCAAGAAAGATTTGTTAATAGTGTCTTTAAGCCTTTCTTTAAACACCATAAAATATCATAACAACATGTAAGTGACCCTCGGACTTGTCCCATATTTGATTGTATGGAGTTCAACAGTTATTAAAACCAAATAAAAATAGCGACTTCTAGTGGATTTTTATAGTTAAAATTAGAAAGTGATTTTATTTTTCCAAAGTGTCAATATTGTCGAAGGTTTCGGGCTATAAAACGGCCGCGGCCTGGCTTCCTCCCGTATCGCGTCGCGTTCTAGTTCGACGTCCGCGGTCCTACTCGTACTATACGACGGATTCTTATTCAATACTAGCTGCCCTACGCGGTTTCACCCGCGTAACTCCCGATCCCGTGGGAATATCGGGATGTAAGCTATCCTATCTCTCAAGTTGGATCGAACTGCACATGGTGTGCGAATTTTATCATAATCGGTTAAGTGGTTTAGGAGTCCATTGAGGACAAACATTGTGACACGAGATTTATATATATTAAGATGTTAAAAACACCAAGGCACCTGAGGGTAATAAGGGCCACAAAAAGGTTTTTTAAAATCTTAACATTAGTGACAAAATAACAAGAAAATGTTTTTCATGATGACAATATAGCAAAAGAGAATGGGCATAGTGTCCCACCTATTGTATAGATTCAAGTTATATGTCATTTGAAAGGTCATGACAGTAGCTTTATTTTATTGTATGACACCAACCCTGTAACTCGAATAGGGACGGATCTAGGACGTTTTTAGTTTTTGAAAAAAAAACTTTCCGTTTAGGTCGAGATGTACGTCATTTGAAAGCTCTTGACAGCAGCACTATTTTATCGTATCACACTGGTCCTGAAATATGAACAGGGACGGATCTAAAACGTTTTTAATACTTAAAAACATTAAAAAGTTAAGATCGAGATGTATGTCATTTATAAAATTCTGTTAGTAGCTTAATTGTATTGTGACGGACTAACTCTGAAATCCAAACAGGCACAGATCTAGGATGTTTTTAGTAAAAAATATTGTTGTCGAGATGTACGAGTATAACATAGTTTGAAAGGTCATAACAATAGCTTTATTGTGTGACTCCTATCTGAAAATACGAACAGGAACGGATTAAGGACGTTTATAGTTAAAGAACAGGTTGATGTTGCTATGTACGTTATCTGAAAGGCTGAGATGTATGTTATTTGACGCAGCAAGCCTTTTCGGAGAGTAAACAATTATTTTGATTCTCGGATCCTTGCCGTGAGCATAAGTCAAGACGCTAGAACAAGCTTTTTTGACGTGATAAATCTTTTAATTTGGTCAGAAGAGTAGGGGTTTAATTACTTGTAAAGATTAAATGCAACGAACGTTGTAACGTCATAAATGTGTTATAGCGTGTAAAGGGTGCATAGAAAGAAGACGTAGCTAATCTAACCTTCTAACAATGACTTTGAATAAGATATAATATCTGTTAAGAATCGTGTTAATTTGACGTAAAATAAAACGTTTTATGAATTACACTGAGGCTGCGTCCTCGACAGAGTCTACCCGTTTTTTCCTTGATTTCTTTCTGGCGACTGGTCTTGGACGTTGTCATCATCATCATCCGAGCGATGTTCCCGGTTGCATCCCTCTCGGGAGCCCGGGGTTCGCTTTCCTAGCCTCCACTTCGCACGATCTTCGGCATCCCGGTTAGTGAGGCCATTTGCCCGCATATCGCACTTGACGACGTCAAGCCAGCATTTCTTAGGTCTACCCAGTCTGCCACGACCTGACGGAGCCGCCATGGCAAGACATTTGTTCCCCACGTAACTAGCGAGTTTCCGTAAGACGTGACCGTACCAGCGTAGGTGACATTCTTGCAATTTATCTGCAATATCTCGGACATGAAGGCTGCCCCGGATGCGAGAGTTTTGCGTCACTCCAGACATCCAGCGCAACATCTTCGTCTCCGTGACACGCAGTTCCTGCTTATGTCGCTCAAGTACCGGCCACGCCTCACTACCATACAATTGAACAGATCTAATGATGGTTTTATAGACCCGTCCCTTTTGTTTAACCGACGTCAAGTCACGCAGTTCAGCGGCTTGGGCCAAGTGGCATGAGGTGACTGGTTTATTTGCAACCCCAAGCAAATGAACCAGTCACCTCATGCCACTTGGCCCAAGCCGCTGAACTGCGTGACTTGACGTCGCAATCCGTCGCGTCGCCGGACGCGTGAAGCACAGATCCCAGATACTTAAACTGGTCTGTCCGCTCAACCATATGACCGTCTACGCAGACAGGTGTGGGATCTGTGGTATTGCAAGCCAAGTACTCTGTCTTCGCCACATTCAGTGACTTCTTCCACGTGTGTACCTACACGTTGAACTAGTCGCCCCTTATCCGAGTCCGCCAGCGCAATATCATCAGCGTACATAGCCACGGAGCCACGGAGGCTGCTCGCGTGCATCTCTGATGGCTACTGACAGTGCATCCAATATTACGCTGAACAAGAATGCGCTTAGGACGGAACCCAGGTGGACTCCAACGGTAACAGGGAAGGGCTTAGTGTCATCAACAGCAGTTCGCACCACGGAATTAGAATTTCGGTACATGTCTCTGATGATTTGAGCATAAGCTTCCGGCACCTATTTGGGCCGCAGCGCCCACCAGATCATCATGCGAGGAACACAGTCAAATGCCTTCTGCAAATCTAGGAATAGAAAATGCAGAGGCGTATTCTTCGTCCTGTATTTCACCATAACGATCCTTAGGGCGAGGGGCCACTTGTGACCCGCGAATACCCCTTAAACTAAAGGGTCAAATCTATAAAACCATGATAAGACCCGTCTTCATGTATGGATCGGAATACTGGGCCATGAAGAAGAAGGATGAGAGAAGATTGCATGTGGCGGAGATGAGAATGTTGAGATGGATGTGTGGAGTAACGAGGATGGATAAAATAAGGAATGTGTAAATAAGAGCAAGCCTAAAAGTAGCACCGCTTACTGATAAAGTAAAATAGAACCGTTCGAGTTGGTATGGACATGTGATGAGAAGAGAAGAGATGCATGTGACTAGAAGAGTGATGAGTATAAATGTAGAGGGGTGGAGAGGAAGACGACGACCTAAGAAAAGATGCATGGACTGCGTGAGACAAGACATGATGACTAATAGGAGTAAATGGAAAAAGAAGATATACTGCGCCGACCCCAAACAAAACAAATAAATTAGGTTAAGGGCAGGAAGATTATAATGTCTGGTTTTTGGACCATAATTGGCTTGGGCTGAACCGATAGAAACAGAACAAGTCATGAAACGAACTGCTACAAAACGAAAGCGTCTACAAATATCAGAAATGTTACCTACTTGATCTAATGTACCGATTATCGCTGGAGTTAAACTCGTATTGGAGATTTCTTATTGCCAATATGGTAGTGCCACCATCGCGGTACTGGTATAATGTTCGTTGTCGGAGGTTTAAGCAGTCATAGTCTAAAACTAGAGGAATGTAGAGTGGAAGAGTGGGCTGAATATACTGACCTTTAGATAAAATACCTGCTTTTTTAAATATTGGTCGTTACAAAAAAGGTAACAACCAGGATTTAATTCATAACAATGAAATCTTTGTTCTGATAAACATAAGTACTATTACCAAAGTCTTTGCTTTCATAAGGGAACTTGACTGGCAAAAAATACCGAAATTGGCATCACCACAGTTCAAAATCCTTATTTTGTCCTAGTAAATAGGAAACCTTCAATTTAGAACATTCTATGTTTGCTACGAGAATGGAGTTAGTATGTGGCGTAATACAATGAATTGCCAAAGGATAGTGACCCTAATTTTTTAATCTATACTCCCAAGCATAAAACACTAAAGCTTTTTGCTGATGATATAAGATTCACCCTGCAGGTGAAATCTTTTGAGTGTGTAGAAGAAGGATTTATCAAACGCTTCCAGGATTTTACTGACAACACAGTGAACTAGCTAAATACTAATTCGACTAAGAACCAACTCTGAGCATTTAACCTACGTAAATAAATGAAAAATTAAGGGTGACAAACACCAGCAACTCTAAAATATTAAGGCGTTGTCGTAGACAAAATATGTTTCATTTAAACAGCACTGTCAGAACACTAAAATAAAATGTGGGTTTAGAAAAAACGAACGGTATTCCGATTAGAGGATCAACCCACGCATGATGTATACCATAGGTCTGCTGCTGTATGCTATTTATGCCAGTAAAAAGCTTTGCATAGCCATCGAGTTGATGTCACCCTAAATAAAGCATCTGTCGTCATCATAAGTTCAAACAAAACAATGTCTGAAGTTTAGAAAGTTCTTTTTAACTAACATCTCTCATAACTGTTTCTACAAGAGGATTGAAACTAACTCCAATAATGGGAAAAAATTTACTCATTTAAGGAGGCTAATTTTGACAACCCTGCTAGCTGCAACCCTGCTGCTGTTTTTTTTAGGATCGCCGGACTGGCGATCCTAAAAATAACTTTTTCGGAGTCTCATTTTCTTCCCATGGATTACATTTCTTATACTTCAAATATAACTGGGTTTTATATGTTGATTAATTCATTTAGTGACTTGCTTTGGCGTCATAGTTATAAAATCGGTGAGAACCAAATGGTTAATCAATTAATAACTACAATTTCTTAAGATTTTCCACTAGACACAAGATAGTTGATAAATCATAGAAAATAGTTAATTCTTGTTTCAATCACTATCAAATCAACTGAAATAGATATAGTTTTTGACGTGATAACGTATAATTAATTGATGAACACCTGCATTCACAAAAAGACTGTTGTCAGGCGTCATGGTAACAATACGCCAATGACGCCGTTTTGTTCCGGTAGACGTCACGCGTCTCGTGTTTGTTTTATCATCATCATCCGAGCGATTTTGTTTTATATTGTTTATTTATAATATCGCTCATCTGGCTTGTGTTAAGGTGACGAAAGACGAATAGAAGAAGAATTAAGTATATAAAGAAAAAATATATATGAAAAAAAAAGGAAAATAAATATAACGAAAAAGAATAAAAATAAAAGCTAATCAAAAAAATCACAATTTTCCATCGTTTTCTTATGACGTTATCACGTAAAATTATCGTCCGTAAACCGATTTTATAGACAACCATTATTTTTTTCAATCAATTCATGATGCGCTGAATCCGTTCCACTTCGTATCTCTCTGGAATGGTGTTAAACAATAAAGCTACTGTTACCACCTTTTAAACTATATAAATCTGGACAGCGTTTTTACTAAAAACGTTCTAGATCCGTCCCTGTTCTTATTTCAGAATCAGTGTCATATAATAAAATAATGCTACTGTCAAAAGCTTTCAAATGACGTACATCTCGACCTAAATAGAAAGCATTTTTTTTCAAAACTGAAAACGTCCTAGATCCGTCCCTATTCGAGTAACAGGATTAGTGTCAACAATAAAATAAAGCTACTTTCATGACCTGTCATATGACATATAATTCGACTCTATACAACAGGTGGGACACCGTCTATACGAAAATGCCCATTCACCTTTATAATTATCTAATTTCCTGTTTTTAAGTAGTTTTCCCCTCTTTTTTTTAAGCAATATATAGTTTTTAATTAAGGTGACAGGTGGCTTTTATTTCCCGTAGGTACTTTATATTGTGCCAGTTGTCTCAAAAAATATATAACAAGATCAGAGTAAGTATGATCCGTATACAATTATACCTGAGGATATAAACTCCATAACATTACAAAATGTACATCCCTAGTGCGTAGAGTGAGGCACAGCTCTAACAGCATTCGGCAATGTTCTCAGAGAGACTGAATTGCCCTTAACTTACATGAATAGGTACGATCGTATTTTTGTGGAGTGACTAGATGATAGATATAGGTTTACATTTATATCATTTAGCATAGCGAAAGCACTAAGGTTTCCAAACTAACATTAGGTAAAATTCTTGATTCAATATCTTGTATTTTACTTACCTTCATGGTATCTTTCGGTCTGAAACAAACATATTATATTTATGTAATAACGTCAAATGTGACAGTTGGTTAACTGGATATGGACCGCGCGGGGTACTCTCTGTTGAATTGTTTAAATTGTATTCTCATTAAATAGTAGCTCTGATGGTAAAGTTAGAGCTAGTATTGTAGTGGTTATTGCACTTAAGGTATACTCGTACCTAGGTAGGTACTGGTAGCACCGTCTGTTGGGAACACAATAGGTAAATAGTCCTTTACGATATACCTTCGTCACGTTATGTATGTGAGTTGTCACGGCCAACACTACGGCTCATTGTCGAACGTAACCCTTTGTTATGTATCGATGTTTGCCGACATACCCTACACTACACTATACCCTCAAAACTTACTCAATATCCTATATAATATATTATCTGAAATAATAACTAACTACAAATAATTCTACGACGAGCCTACACCATGCATTATATTGGTCCCAATAAAACTTCGGTGGGGCCAACGGGACCAAAAATAAAATATTGATGTCCCATTTACCCCACCTGTATAATAGGGCTAAAGTAGGATCAGCGGAAGGTACCCGCATAACTGCCGAGTGAGAGGTTCGAGAGCACGAAATATCCTCGTCGTAGTATTCGATGACAATAAACCATCGAATTGGTTCGAACCATGATTTGTGAATTGATACCCGGCGCTGAGTTCGGAGTTATTCAGTCACTCCGGTCCTGACTCAGCTCTATCGTGAGTTAATCCTTAGTGAATATCGTACCATTTCACAATCTGTACCAATATGTTTACATTTCGCTGTAACAGTTTGTGGTTTTAAATACACCTTAAATCCCACAATTGTACAGATAAAGAGTATTTTTAGGGTTCCGTACTAAAAATGGAACCCTTATAAGATCATTTTCTTGTCTGTCTGTCCGTGTGTCACCACAGATTTTCTCAGGAACGGGTGAACCTAGCAAGATGAAATTCATACCAGATACTGAGGCCTATATTTTATAATGAATATTGAGTTTTGAATGTATTATTATGAATGCAACACTGACTATGTGTCGTCGCCCCCTCCGGCCCTGGGCGCGGGGCGCGGGGCGCGGGGCGCGGGGCGCGGGGGCGCGGGGGCGCGCCGCGGTCCTCACTCCTCAGCACATCAATCCAGCAAGTAACCGACTGTGAAATGTGATACATGTCGTAGCGTAGCGCTGTGCCGCCGTAGCACTCGTAGCGGATGTCATAAATATACGTAGCGCTACGGTGACCCACTTGCATTGCTACGATACGTCATAATCATCTCATGAAACATGTCATTTAATAATAATAAATGTTTCACTGTAAACGATGTTTCAGCAAGAAATATTATTTTATAAACTTAAATCGGTACTCTTTGATGGCCGTTTTTGGTCTCAAAAACGAAAGGATGACATAACCTGAAGAGTTTGAAACAACGTCATTGTTTCACGTGCGATATTGTGTTGTTCTGTTAAAACCATACCGTCTAAAACAACATGTCCTGCAGTCTGTCGACAATCACGGGGACTTCTTCATTACCCCATTATTGCAGGAACTACTGCGATATTTCGTCAACGGTAGTCAATCCAGCGACGACGTCTTGTTACATGGGTAACACATTTTGAAGCAATTAAACAAATTCTTAAAAATAAGGTATCGATTTGGAGTTACTTGGATGAAACCGCTCGGCGCAACTAGTATAAATGATTCTCTAAGTGAAGTTGTACGTCAATTATACATATAAACAAGATTAAGGTAAATGAGGTGAATAAACAAGACAAACGTTAGTATAAATAAATTAGTTTTGTAAATGAAGTGGCGGTAAGAGAGCCATTAGGGGCGGTATCTCGGAGCATTATCGCGCAACGAACGGTTATTCTGCCTCTCTTGGTGGAACGATTCCCCCCCCATTTCCTGCTACCAGGGGGGGAGGGTCCGGATATAGAGCACCGGATATTTAGAGTACCGTCGTCGGGCTCGCGCTCGGAAGTGTTCAGTTAAAACGTTAAACACCACTCCCGGTGTGCCGCCGGCCATTGCCGCGTGCGCGCCCTTTATTGTAATGGTGTTCCTTTTACATCTCGAGTGATTGAGTGCGGGCTGGTGGTCCTACTGGGCTGTCCAACCAAGTGCACCGCGACTTCTTTCCATTTACTTTTTTTTTTTCCAAAAAAAGAAAACAAAACGCATATTGATATTATGTATGCAATGTTACACATGTATAATACACTATGCAAATTCAAATACAATTGTAATAAGTGTCTAGAATGGTCGAGTATCGAGGTAAACCGGAATGGTAGCAATTATCAAATATAGTTGGCAAATATCGAGGCCGAGAGTCAGGGAGTTGTACCTTAATGTGGCCGGTTATATATGTTGGCTTAAACTTGAACCGCGGAGTCAACTGCAATATTACCATAGTGTACATTATTGCATTACTTAAACTGTTTAACGTGAACCGCGGACACATCGCGGAGTCAACTGCAATATTACCATAGTGTACATTATTGCATTACTTAAACTGTTTAACGTGAACCGCGGACACATCGCGGAGTCAACTGCAATATTACCATAGTGTATATTATTGCATTACTTAAACTGTTTAACGTGAACCGCGGACACATCGCGGAGTCAACTGCAATATTACCATAGTGTACATTATTGCATTACTTAAACTGTTTAACGTGAACCGCGGACACATCGCGGAGTCAACTGCAATATTACCATAGTGTACATTATTGCATTACTTAAACTGTTTAACGTGAACCGCGGACACATCGCGGAGTCAACTGCAATATTACCATAGTGTACATTATTGCATTACTTAAACTGTTTAACGTGAACCGCGGACACATCGCGGAGTCAACTGCAATATTACCATAGTGTACATTATTGCATTACTTAAACTGTTTAACGTGAACCGCGGACACATCGCGGAGTCAACTGCAATATTACCATAGTGTACATTATTGCATTACTTTTTTAAAATTTTCTAACAGCATAATTTACAAGCGTAATCATTACCGATATTTTGATATCTTTAGAAAGAATATTCTCGAAAACCTTGTGCTCACCACGTGGTTCGATCGATCGGATTACGCGAACATTTTCCTATTGTTGGTTAGAATTACAATCGAACCATTGAACATTAGGACAACATAGTCCGACTAATGATTGGCGAACTTTATGTCGGACATAATATGTAGTTGTAGGCGACAGTTATGTTGCCTTTGGCGGCCTACCTCCGCGTTATGAAGTTCACTGAATAGAGTTCGCTTATAGTGCAGCAAGTAGCACCACCCCCCCCCCCGGTCCGAGGGAGAGGGGGGAGGTACCTCGCTCCATTCCGCTAATTAGTTCCTGTAGTTCCGCTCGCGTTCCCTTAAAGCCGACATCATTTCTTTCAACTCCGGTTCCTCTCGACCTCATTTGAATTTTAAATTTCATTGAATTCACACGCCTCCGCCTCCGCCTCCGCCGACATCGACCTTCTACATTCTACTGACGATTAATCAATCTACATTTTTGTAAAAACGAAGTGGTAATCTTCCCGAAGCAGCTCGTTACAAATATTTCGTAGTTCGGAACGTAACTCGTTCGTCTTTACTCCAACTTCATTGAAAGGATTCTCGTGTTTATAGAGTCGAGTGTTTTAACTAAATTAAATAGAATGTAGAGAAACGGTTCACTGAATGTTGTGTGTGGTGTGTAGCGCAGTCAGATGTGGCTCGTGTTTGGTTGGACACATCGCACGGTCGGCCGAGGCCGCGCCAGCTCGTAAACAAACTGCGCCGACATAAATAAAGGGTGTCGGCCTATATCTGATATTTGTGCACTACGAGTACCTACTACCTACCTACCTACTCTGTTGTTCAATATTATAGGTTGTTTCGACTTACTCTCGAGTTGATAGATATCTGCAGATCCATTACATTTAACAATATCTCAACTAATATAAGTCTACTAGATCCCTAACTATCAAGATAAATACAAATGTAATTTATATATAAATAAATTGTGTTAAAATGGAACACTTTCTGAAAGCGTAACAAACCTTAGTATTTATGAGGGAATCCATTAGAGTGTTTCATGTATTCCATCCTTTGATAGAATGTACCGAGTGAGTGTAGTGAGTGTGTCGTGTGATCGCATTGCGCATCGTGTGTAGAGTGTAGGCACGACTCGAGAGTGGAATGGCCTGAACGAACCTCTCATTGTTCGTACCGACTACAGCTAATGTCACTCGTCATCGACATCGACACCAATTGTAACAAATGGTGTTTTCTTTCAAATTAACACTTACCGATCATCCACCACCGATCGATCACCGATTATCCTCTAAAAAGGGAAAATGTAAATTCAGCGTAGCATCTTCCCCTAATTTATAATCTAAGAGGTAAAAATTGCATTGCAACCGAAACATTTCTGAAGCTTCACAGCATAGGTACTAGGTGCTGTAATGCTTATATCATCATTCCTTCTTCACCATTTTTGCTCATCAGTTATCGAAGTCAGAGAATGTAGTAAAAAGTACGGTTCATACTCCCGTTGTTGTGCGCTCTATATTATCCAGTCTCTATGTAAGCAAGTGTCTCTAGAGACGCGCGCCGCCGTCACCTCCACGTCGTCGCCGCGCGCCGGGTCGTACGACGACTGGCATTTAGTACCACGTTGAATGATGTTTATTCTGTGCTGCTGTGATGGGGTATACCTACTAGGTTCACATTATTTTCTAAAGTATTTCCGAATCTCTAAACCCTGGTGAAGATAATGCGGGGCATCATTCATTTTTTTAATTAAATAACTTAAGAGTTATTTAGCTGAGTTAAAAAATGTACCTAGGTACTATTTTGAAATAATAAAACCTAAGTCTAGATTTTCGATGTAGAGGTAGATGCTAAGTGGCGCTGACATCTATCAAGGTATGAAGCCCTTTATTAGTACTTAACCCTTATTGAATAGCTTATAATTGAGTGTATACTTGTAGGCTGCGACGATGTATAATCACTTTTAGAATGTAACAATATTCATCAATGTACCGACTCGTACACAGTACCTACTCCGTACATGTACCTACAGTGTACATGCATTCTACCGTATTATATTAATAGTCAAAATGTCGGATATAACGGTAATCCTCAACGTTAGGGCAATTACAATATATCTGTGGAGTGCAGCATTACCGGGTGGTTGGTTGGTTGGTTGACAGGCTGGCATGGCAGGCTGGCAGGCAAGCCGCGCTAGTCTTGAGGCCTACATACAAATGCTCATTCCATACGTCCTCAAAACCTCACACAACGAACGAAATACGGTGGACGAACTCGAGTAGAATTGCCAAGTCTAATACTTTTAAATGTACCTAGTAGTGACCCTCGTTCCATTCGTATTTCATTTGTCAGTGATTTAGTAGAATTTCTGCTTCTATATAGTACGTCACCGCCTTGAAGTATTGAAGCGGTAACTTTGGAAATACTAATCTAGCTCAGCTTAGCATGTATATAGGGATGTATGGAATGAGCATTTCAACATACGCAGCCGGGAGATAACTGAGAGTAGGAGACCCACATTATAACCGCACTCAAATATCTCGTTTTACTTATTGTATTATTTCCGTTCCATTTAGAGAATATTTGTATAGTGACACGAGCTGCATGCGGTCGGGTTATACCTACGGACTGTGAAACATTACGGTGGAATCCAACCGAACCATGTCTTTAACTGTAACCCTAGTCCATCCGACCAAAGGTTGCCTGGCAGATATCAATTTTAGCTAATTGTAATTTAAAGTTTATTTTTGAGTGTGTTAGTCAAATTGCAATTTGTTATGATGTAACAATAAAGTGTAAATCTATCTATGTATCAGTTCACTTCAGATAGATAGTGAGACGCGAGACGGGTGACGCGAGCTTGCTTGCATTCAACGACACAATATACCAACAGGAAGTGTAAACGAGACATAATATGTCGTGTGTATGTACATATAATATAGCACGAGCTAGCAGCTAGCAGATCGGTACAATCGAACGTGCATTCTATTCCATTCTCGTAGCTCGTAAACAATATGCTGAACAAATACGAGAGAAATGGGAATAAATTGCTTACTTTGCTATTGCCGAGTTATCTAATATTAAAGTTGTGTATTAACTCCAGATGGGTCCCTATGAATACACTTTGAAGAAAAGTTTCATAAACTTATAGAACTGTACCTTACAATCTCAGTAACTGCGAGTACTTCCCGCCACTAGTGGGACACGCACCCTCCAATCGGAAGATATTATTATACGAAATATCATGCATATTACGATTGGCTTGTTGCAAGTTTTTGAGTAAGTATTTAAAAAATGCATTAGTTTATGCATGAAAAACCTTTTCCAATGCAAAAATTCGAAAACAGTCGGTGATTTGGAGGCGTACTCCATGAAAGTTGTGTATTTATTCCGGTCTATCCTTCATCTCAGATTCTGGTAAAATGTACTAGTTTATGTGTTGTGAGTGACCATTGAAATGTTGACCGAGAACGTTCGCGTTCGCGTTGGTTAGAACGTCGCGTCGCGTCGCGTCGCGGTCGGTTCTATGGCTGTGGCATCACAGGCATCACAGCGCACAATCACCTTTCGTTTATTGTTATCAAAATATCGTTTAAATATTAAATATTTGGAGTAATAATCAAGTATTCCGATCCAAATACGGACCAACGAAAACTGTTGTGTCGTTGGGAAAGAATAATCGTTGATCGGTTTTCGTTGGTCGGTTCCGTTGTACGGTATGGAAGTCCCGAAAATATAACCTATATGCTACTATAGCATAGTTCCAACATATTTCATATTTTATCGTTATACAACTGGATACAACATAATTTATATACTTATTAAAAAAGCAGTACATTGTGCATGAGTTACTGAGGGAGGAAGCGGAGGAGGAGGGTCTGTGCGCTGCGGAGTGTGGAGTGTGGAGGTGACACACAGTAACGAGAGTAGTGTGATGAATATTAAACGTTGCGTCGTCGTCCGCGTCGTGTCGTGTCGTGTCGTGCGATCTGCATCACAATTATATAATATCTATCTATTACTTATAGTGAAGTTGAGCGGTATTACTGCACTTCCAAGCTAATCTAGTTCATTTACTATAGCTTTGATATTATATTCACTACTGTGCTTTCACCTAATTATTCTGATATGATTACTTTCAGAAGTAAATTAAAACTGAATATATAGGTATCGTTTTTTCTTGTTTCTCTCAGTTTGAACATTTCACTTACTTACAGCAGCGCCATGTTTTGACTGAATATAGTAACAAATACGTGGCAAATACATATCCAGATTTTGAAAAATTCAACCCCTACATGAATGAAGTTTTAGGTGAAAGCTAGTATACCTATGGTTAAAATATATTGTTCTGCAGTAGGTACTTTAAAAGGTACAAACAATAGGTAAATGTATATCGTTAGTGTTTAGTCCTAATTGAGGGTTCCTGTCTGGTTGTAAGTAAAACGCCGAATCTTTTCTATTTCTTCTATTTTATAATTAAATAAAGGAAAAATGGTACAATAGGTACTGTCGTAGTCTATTCGGTTCAATTTATGCTAATTCATTATGGCCGCTCGATCTGTCATTACGTCATTACAATAAAAATGTCGGCTTCGCGCGGCCCGCAAATATTGCCGCCACAATTCAAATTGTCCGTGACAGTTAGTGTATGTGATATGCATTGCTTTGAGCGACATTGGTCGGTCGTGCTCGTGTCACAGTACCGGTAACGTTGTAATGCTGGGTGCAGTCCGAGACCGCTCGAGTGTCAGCTCTGTATGGAACTAGATCTATGGATTACCGAAACGCGTACTATTTACACATCATTATATGTAGATACTTCTATAAGCCTTTAGTTGTCTACAAATGTAGGTAACAGTTGCCGATACTACATATACGTTAGCTCTTACAGCTCGAGTAGAGCGAGCGTGTCGACCGTGAAGCCAATAGCTGGTGCACTTCAGTGTTGCAATCTCAACGAATGGAACTATCAAATATAATGTTTCCCGTGTAATTGTAAGTGGATCCGTTGCAACGTTCCCTCTCGCCTCACCCGAGCCAGGCTACCGACGCGACGCGACGCGATGCACCGCACTCATAGAGATAACATACTTATAATTACAATAGAGAGTAAATATATCATTCAATCAAAGCGTAATTGACATAAATAGGAAAAATCCATAGGTGTACGGCCGGCTGAGATTCGAACCAACCGGGTTATTTCGGTCGATTAATAGGTATAAGCTGAACCTTTTAGCAGGAGCCATCTAATACATGCCCCAGGTACTACACAGCGCAGCGCCCTGAATATAATGAATTAAACAGTTGCTAACCTTGTATGAATACTCTAGTTTCAATAAAAAGGCTAATATTATTTTCATCGTGATTACAAGGCAAAGTATTTGTTTACTTAGGGATCAATGGAAAGACTCTCTCATGGTATGTAGTATACTATATCTCTAGGAGAAGGAAGGCAAGGCTCCGCTCGGAATGTCCTCACATTTTACTACTAATTTCAGTGAATTTCATAAAACCACATTGTTTAACTCTTTCAAACAATTTGCGGAGTTGCGTTGTTCGCTGTGCAGACGTGTTGTGTTCTATTGTGTTGTGTTCTGTTCGTTGCACGTTTTGTTTCAATTTATGTTTTGTTTTATTTGTGTTGTAGAAATGTGTTTGTGCAGTAGCTAGGTACCTACCTACAGTATACTGTCAGATAAATAAAATGTATTTTACGCTGTTCTTGGTTTTAGATTACTTGAAAGTGTAGTAGGTTATTTTTTTAAACTTTTAGATGCGCATGAAACCTTTGTTCTGTTTTAAGGACAGATTCTGGTTATGACAGATACTTGTCGCGGTCAATTCATGTCTATACTAATATTATAAAGCTGAAGAGTGTGTTTGTTTGTTTGAACGCGCTAATCTCAGGAACTACTGGTTCGAATTAAAAATTATTTTTGTGTTGGAGCGGGGCGCTGCTAGTATTTTATAAACAGATAAAAAAACGAATCCTCCTATATATTTAAACAAACTTTTATATTAAAGTGTGCCCCGCGATTTCGCCATTTCTTCGGTCGTCTACGAAACCGTAGGTATCCTACCCAATTACCAGTAATGAAAAAGAGACCCTTGTCGGTTTCATACGAAGATTATTTCTGTAAATAGTTATAATAGTCCTTTATTCTGTTCGTCTGTTTACAAAATCTGTACGTATTCAGCATTTGCTCATTGGTGACAACTGGTTACGGTGGTATACCTTCGTTGTGGGTAACGATACAGTTCTTTATTTTCGGTTACCGAGAGTACTTCTCGAACCTACCTCTAGCCCCATATCTACTCATGTGCCCATATCACAAGTTTGTACTTATACTAGTATTATATTACGAAATATTTCGAGCTTAAGTTTCCTTATTTTCTCACTGGCTGCAGGCTGACTGACTGACTGACTGACTGACTGACACACCGATCATCAACATTGTAAGGTACTTCTAGCAGACATACGCAGACATATTGAAATGTTGTATACAGATATAGTTAGAGATATGGGTAAAGAAATAAATTCTATACATTAGTAGGAATAGTCAGTTCCATTTATTTGTGCTTTGCGAACAGACGCCGATGCCGCCCCAATTGTGGGAAAGTTCTTTAATTGGTTTCCTTTGAGTGCGACTTCCCTTAGTTTTAACGGAAAAGTAAAGGTAAGTGATTGCAGTAAGTTCACCTGCGAGCTGCTCTCTCATCGTGCCAAACCGTAGCTGCTAACCGCTTGCCGCTTGCCGCTTGCCGCTAGCCGTTAGCCGTATCGGAACTAAACTTTATCCATTTCATAGTTACTTTATTCATTAATGCTCAAAGCTCCTCCTTCTGCGTTTGAAAGGATACTTTATTTACTAGATGGTAATGTTCAATTTTACTTATAATAAATTAATGTTAAACTGTAGGCTGACGTTCAATTGTCGACTTTATGTTAGCAGTAATAAAGTATATAATATAAAGATAGTAAGCTAGCGCAAGGTGCATCATGATGCCTCTTTAACTCACCTTCGAGGTGCCTGTGCTCGGAGACAACAGGGTTAGCAGAACATTTGCGAAGATAAATAATTGATTGATATCGCGGTTTCACTCGCGGTATCACGAGTGCTGAGTAAATACTGACTTTAATTCATAAGATACATCATTAATATATTTAGCAATGTTAGGTACAAGTACATTACACAGTACAGTACCGATCCCGTGGTAATGTCATGGTACAAAGAAGGCAATGTGTTGTTCCATACATCGCAATATGTTCAGTATAGGTAGTTCTTGCGTGAAGACATGGCAATCCACCTTTCCCCCCGATACCGTTTGAGGGATAATGGGAATGGGTATGGTAGTGTAAATGGGGTCATTTACACTCGTAATATTGGTCAGATTTGAACCAAGAAGATTAATTAGAGAAAACATAGAGTGTGGTGAGTATTTTCAAACTATTTCCTTTAAGTAAGAATGTTTGATCGATTTATAAATTCTAATCACTACATAGTATAAAACAAAGTCGCTTTCTCTGTCCCTATATCCCTTTGTATGCTTAAATCTTTAAAACTACGCAACGGATTTTGATGCGGTTTTTTTAATAGATAGAGTGATTCAAGAGGAAGGTTTATATGTATAATACATGCAAAATATAGCCGTGCGAAGCCGGGGCGGGTCGCTAGTATCTAATAAATTCGATCGGTATACAATAGTATAGAATGTAGGTACCTAGATCATAATAATATAATGAAGTAATTTGTCTGTGTCTAAAAGCCTTTGTACACAATATTGTAAGTAAGTATTAATGATTCAATTAGTTCGGACAATATCTGAGATATTGGATTATATTGTATGCATAGAGCGAGGGAGCGATCGATGGTGCGGGCGAGTGCCAACCCTGGAGTTGACCGGGAGGAAGTCGGCAAACACTCCTGGGATAGAGTGGCGGTTAGTTTTTAAACGTCGAGATATATTGTTAAATTGCGGGGAAACTCGGCCACGCTGCCTGTCACCCTCTCCTTCCCCTCCCCCCACACCTTCCGAGATTACGGGACCACTCTTAGACAGAGTATAATATCTATCGCATGGAGTAATGGAGTATGAACCGTTTGCACTAGTATGAATTCTGTGTCGAATCTTACGTTTCGTTCAAGTTATCAGACTTACGAAACAGACGAAATTTGCACTTTAAGCTTGCAAACACGATTCCAGGAAGTATTATAAATAGAATGATGTATTACATAGGTACACAACAACACTACATTAGAATACTTACATATGTAAGTGTTGTAATGAAGAATTACGATATGTTATTTAAATTAGGCATACAATGATATGGCTTGTCCCTTCTCTAGTACTATGTATGTTACTCTATGGTTGATATGATATATCGGTTAGCACCACATTGGACAGCACGTACAGTACGTACGAAGGAAGCTGCACCGCATTTCTCAATCTTTTAATCTTTTTCATCGAGTTTGTAACAGTTACAAAGACGGAAGCGTTTAATCGGCATCACGTTCTAGAACGCTAAGTTTGTTTCTACCGACACTCGGGATATTTCTACGAAGTTTTCCATTTTAGATCAGAAATATTAATTTAAAGCTACAGAATTTCCTTCAGTTGCAAACAACTTTACTGAAAGTTATTCTGTTCATTTAAAATTGTGAAAACTGTACTGTAAGTGAGCAAGGAGCAGTGAGCAGGGAGTAGGGAGTAGGGAGCAGGGAGTAGGGAGCAGGGAGCACTCGTCGCGTCGCGTCGGTTGAAACCGGAAGGAGCAACAAGCGACAAGTCACTCTGTTTAATTAAAATATGAATCAATTCGCGGAGGCTCGTGTTATGTTTGTGTAATCCACTCCCCCGATTTCCACTTTAGATAAAGCTACATTCGATAACGTTCGCTATCGATATTTATGTTATTCACTGCAACAAGCACTGGAAATTCAATAACGATTCAAAGCAACTGTATTGACGATAAAATGTCGCCATTTGTTCTTAAATATAGCGCACTTAACGCCCGAGAACGATCGCAATATGAACATAAACAATAACTATATAAAACACCTAGATGGGAGTACAAGTATAGAGTGACGTCACGCCGCCAGGCCGACGACGACGCGGCGCGGCTTCATCAACACCACAAAAGGCAATCGGGAACATGGAAAAAAGGCAATCTCCCGCGTATCGATTTATGTTCCCGACGGAATATGAAGAGTTCCCATCGGGCAGGTGACACAAACGAACATGCCGACCGAACGTGCGAGATGTGGCCGCTGATACAAACAAACCTAACACGTAACATATTAAAAAGTTATTCAACCGAGTCGAGGTGTTGACAAGCCAATCACCGCGGCGGGTGCGATGTTCTATTTATTATTGTTTCATGGAAATTGCCGGTAAATATACTTTATTGAAATCGGTTCATCCCTTTCGGAGCTATAAGTGAAGGCGCGTACGTACACCCCTTTCATCGGTCGGGGGGTTGATAACATATATCCCGGATCTTTAGTAGGGTTGAATAACTATAAGAAAATGTGGTTTTAAGATATATTTTTAACAAAATGGAGGAAAGCTTTTCCGTGGCAATAGAATAACTGATTAAATACTTTAGGTCGCAAGTGTAAGGGAAGTGAACGAACGGTTTAGGCGAGTGATTGAGAGCTCATTGAATAGGCATTTCCCTCTCGTCTCGGTACTCGGTACTCGGTACCTACCTACACCGGTAGGAGGGATGGAGCAGGCAGGGAAGGGGGGAGGGTTCGACCTTTTCCAGCCACTTATTTAAAATATGTACCCCTTTATAGGGTCGGTGACAGTCACGTACCCTAACTTGTAAAGGGAAATTAAGTTGCCTGTCAATTGTACCTTTGATAAACTCTTCTAATTTAAGTACGTTTGGTTTCTGAATAAAACATAAGACTTAATGTGTGCATTATGTTCAATCTTATTGGAAGTTTATTACAATTTAAATCCTAGGATCAAAAAAGTCGGTAACCGTGGGACGTAGTTTCGTACCCATATTTTTTATAGTGTTGACTCAGGACCTTGATATTTATATACCTAATAGGGACTAATAGACCTCAGTATCTGGTATGAATTTCAACGTGTTAGGTCGTTCCGTTCCTGAGAAAATTGGTGATGACACACGGACAGACAGACGGACAAGAAAGTGAGGGTTCCTTTTTTCCCTTTTTTTTTGGAACCCTAAAAATGATCCGTTAAAACATTAAAAAATAAAAGTAAATCACAGAGGCACGTGTACAGCAAATCTTGGTTTCGCTTCGACCAAATTCGAAACCAAGGTTCAAAACCGGTTTCTAAATAAGAATAATATTTCTTCCGTCGAAACTGGTTTATTTTATAAAAAATAATGATTGGTCTAGATTTCTTACAGGCTTTAAAAAAATTAATTATATTTGCTAATCTTGTATGTAGAGGTAGATGCTTTTAAATGAAAAGGACACCTTCTGTTGTGTTAGCTATCACGGTGCTTACGCAGGTGAGACGATATGAGAGGTAGCTAGTCAACGGTATAAATGAAGATTCAACCCTTACCTTCACTAAGTTGAAGGTAGATGTTAATGAATGAGCCCCACGTGACGGCCCCCACCACGGCCCGGTCACATCGCACTGCTTGCCTCGCTCTCACCCATCTCAAACGAACACTCTATCTATCTCCAACCTCTAATATGTTTGTTATCAGGAATACTTACACATTTTACTCGTTACAATTTCATTTATAGAAATGTCAACATTTAATGACGTGTATTTATTTTATTTTAAATTTTCTTCAGAAGCTTGCAACATACATTTTTGTCATTTGTTTACTTAATTCAGTTTGTAATTTAGAGGATAAAATTGTTTATATTAAGTACTTATTCAATTGTAGCCAATTTTAACTATATAGTTTATATCTTGTAGCAAATGGCGATGAGCGAATTCATTTGCTCTACTTCGTTAACGTCAATATTAATAATCAAAACTTCAGTCAGTTATTAACATAATACTCAGTATTTTCTTAGAATTTCTCAGAACTTAGAATTCATAGTGAAACTATTCATACGGATACTCTACAGACGAATCTATATTTTAGTTGGTAAAAGGAGTAGACGAATGGACTCATGGGATCCGAACTTACCATTCGAGGTCCGCCCATACTTGGGGTTAAATTGAATCTTGATTTGTACCTCCTCCTCATGTGCCTCCTCTACGCAATATCAGAACCGTCAAGTTTGACAACTAAAGTTTAGATAATCACTAACATAGTATTGGGTAAAACAAAGTCGCTTTCTCTGTCCCTATATCCCTATGTATGCTTAAATCTTTAAAACTACGCAACGGATTTTGATGCGGTTTTTTTAAATAGATAGAGTGATTTAAAAGGAAGTTTTATATGTATAAATAAACGGATCGTGACATTTAAAAGATATAACTCGTTTATTCGGTGTTTTGTAAAAAACCTGACGACCTACCTCTATTTATGGAGTGTGTAGTTTGTGTCGTAATTAATGAACTCGGTTAGTCATTAAAAATTGAAAACATTAGTAGAAGTTTTTTAGAACATTAGTTAATCGTAACATTAGTGCCGTACACCGAACTGTCGGTGCTGCGGTGTTTCTACACACAAACAAACTTATTGCAGTTTCAATGTTTGTTGGCAAATTATGTAATTGTTTTAATATGATTAACTGTTTAATGCATTTTATTGTTTAACAAATGTACAATGTTATAATGTGGTACTATACACATTAAAATGTTTATTTTGATGTAAAGTCACGTCAGAAAATGTAGAGGTAGTGCCACCCTATTAGATTAAACTTAATCAACCTGCTGACCCGGACCGGACCCTGTCGAACCTACATCTCTTTATGTATGTAGGTACTAAATAATTGGTTTATTTAATTATTTAATAACTTAATTAAAATGAAACAAAAACCAAATAAAGCAATACAATTATTGCTGAAATGTTGAAATGAAATGTATTGCTTTTTCCGTCTTTTCGTGCTACTAGCTACGGATTCTGCAGCGTGATCCTGCACGCATCGAATATTTCCAAAATGAATTCTCAACAGATCACGAGTTTTATGAAGTAGATAAAAAATAATGTCCGTTCAAAGTGCTATCAAAGTTTGGTCATAAAAGGAAGGAAAGTAGGTAGCTGTATTTAACGTACGCCCGTATATAAAGTTGTACTGTCACACATGGGTTGGTACGAGTTGTGTGAGAGCTTAGCAAGCGGCGCGCGGTGCGGTCGCATGGGGTTGCAGCGCGAGGCCACTCAGACACCCCCCCCCTCCCCCGGCGGGGCGTCATCTAGGTTCCTCACTACCTATGCTATATACAATAGAGAGAAAACATCTCAACATTATCCTTAACCAAAATTTCGATCATAGTTCGAGAATCAGCAACAACTAATGGTAGCATCAGGTATCGAAACTACCGTTACTATGTTACCAGTGCAAGTCGAGCCAAAATAGTGAGGCCAGCGTTTACTTATCTGTAGAAAGAGGTTAAACGGCCACAACTTTATCAGTGTAATTGTATAGTACCAACACTACACTCTACTGACATAAAGACTTAACATGATCTCTTTCTACAGAGATATAATTTAAGTACACTTTAACTTAGTGACGTTGGTTATGGAATAGAATAGTTCCCGTTGCGCCTTGCTTCGGTCGGGTTTATGCCCTGATGGTTCCGTCTACCGCGGTGCGTCTACCCGTTTTTTACCACATTCGCATGTACCTTTGCCCCGGTAGGTAATGGCTGATGATTGAGACGATTCCAAAACGAAACAAAAGACTATCGAAACGAAAACATATGAGTTAATACCCCGATGGCAAATTCGACGTAATTCAAGACAAAGTTGTATGATGTTAAACGTTGAAGTAGGCATGTTGTTGTTATTGTTTCAAAAGGTATTGATTGTTCTGTTCACTATAGGTATAGTGAACAGAACAATATAGGCTATAGGTATAGCCTATAGGTAGGTATTATATTGTTATTTAAATATACTTGTAGTATATGTTAACAAAAGGAATCGTCCTACGTTTATGATTGTTGTTCGACCATAACTACGAGTCACGACTACGTGTTTACAGTCCACAGTTCATTCCCGATGGTTGTTAACGTAGAGACACAATACATACATATATATACATAGGTACATACTTCACTACTTGAACTAGATACGAGGTCCTATCCTGCCACATACAGAGAGACAGCGCCAACATCACAATATCCCTTGCTGATGATTCCAGGAGTCAGACAACGGATAGAATATAGGTTTTTACCCTTTCTAAATGTTTAAGTTATGTCTGTAAGTACTTGTACCTTACTTTGTAAATTCCATTACATGTATTTAGAGTAACTGACTCATACTCTTTCAATACATTTATTTATTTTTTATACAAAAGTAAGAACATTTAAAGCTTTTAAATTGAAAATTATATTCTAGGCTCTGTGTCATCCTTGCGATGGGGTAAATTAAGTTTTATAGAATTTATTAAAGGGTTTACTGAAAATGAAGTTATTATTAGTTTAGATTGACTCATTAAGTGATGTTATTACACTTTGTTTTACAATTATTCAATATCAATATGATTGCTAAACTGTTAGTTAAAGTATTTTATCTCTACGGTTGTAAAGAGTTTTATGAAAGTCTAGTTTACGAGAACCCTGATTGGTCATCAACTGTTTTACTCCATTGTTTTAATTGCACCTATAAAGGGTAAATCATTTTACGAACAGTTTGTTCTCTTGTTGTTTGCTCTTTTAAATCGAGCTATTGTGGCAGAGTTTAGTGCAGGCTACACTGATGTTGGCAATATTTTACTAATACATACACTTTATTATCATAATAAGTGGTGAAGTTCGAATCTTGTCTTGGTGCCATTTTTGAAACTGGATGATCGATGGTCATAGCGAGCCTGCCGGTCTTACGCAAGATAAAGAGTAGATTATGTATAGTTAATACTAGCTGCGCCCCGCGGTTTCACCCGCGTAAGTCCCGATCCCGTGGAAATATCAAAATAAAAAGTAGCCTATAGCCTTCCCCGATAAATGGACTATCCAACATAAAAAAATGTTTCAATTCGAACCAGCAGTTCCTGAGATTAGCGCGTTCAAACAAACAAACAAACACTTCAGCTTTATAATATTAGTATAGATAAGTATAAACTTAGTATAGATTGTATTTTCATTTCTTACTCCTACCTAAGTAGGTATATCTATTTTTTATGCTCATGGTTTTACTCAATACGTTATTCAGTTTGATCTTTAGATTTATTTTACTTTACGCCTTTAGCTATCTTCCTTTCTTCACATTACTTCCTTTCTACTGCTGCCTCATCAACAGTAGCCATTGATTAGTTAAACACGTCATTGGCTCATCAGTCTCAATCCAGCCGCGACTGCCTAAAAACGGCTTTTCGTAATGATCATAATTTCTATTTCCTAGTTTTTTACTAAATCCTAATTATTAATAAAACATTTTCTATTTAGCCATAACATAATATTTTTTAAAAAAACGATTCAGTGGCTATCCTATAACAGTTCCATGTTTCAACAAATATCCCGTCTCCGAGATGGTTTAGAAGTTTGGTTAGAAAGCATTATTTGTGCACAGTGCATTTTTGAAAATTTTTAAGACATTACGTTTGGTCAAATACCCCATTTCCGAGACGCTTATGAGATTTGGTGTAAAGGCATACTTCATTTGCCGTAATGTCCTCTATCGATAGGTATGGTTCTCAAAAATATCGCGCATTAAAATACTATGTCAAGTTCCCAGTACTAAATGGCAAGACACCTTTATTTTCAGTTAAATGTTCGAAGTTTTTAGCCTCTTTGGTTTTACGTTAACATCAGCTGCTGTCTGCTTGAGGTGACGTCTTACCAATGTAATCAAAAGCACTAAAGAGTATTGATATCAACTTCGAAGCAAATCACCCCCAAAATAACTTTCTACCCCTTTTTGACCCCGTTAGGGGATGAATTTCAATAAAATACGAAACACATGTTCCATTAATTCTGCTAAAGAATGTTTATGCAAAATTTGAAGTAGATTGGACCAAGGAATCACGTTGTCCCATACAGAATTTGCCCCCCTATTTCACCCCCTTAGGGGTAGAATTTCGGAAAATCACGTCTTTGTGAGCACTTACGTCATAAAAGGAACCCCCATGCAAAATTTGAGACTCCTAGCACTTGTAGTTTCTGTGATTTTCTCTTTTATATATATAGATAAAAGGACTACAATCATTTGTCCGTAGATATAGTGTTGTATGCGTCCGATGCGATACGACGTGTCAGCGAGCTGTCTGGGCAGGCAAACATTGTCGTCACACTTTGTTGAGAAAGTTCGATTTGAGCTATGATTTGACCGGACCGCATAATGCACCCAGTGTGACAAGTACTTCAATATGGTTATCAAGTGTCTATGTATAGGTAGGTAGATGTATGTGTGCCGTCTATATGTTCAACTCAACTCATCTATCTCTACGCGTTTCGTCTCATCTCGTCTCGCGTCGCGCGTTCTCCTAACGATACTTTATACTTTGATGGTGACAGCGATTTACAACCGGCTGCGGCGGGCGCGGGCGCGGGCGGGCGGCGCCCTTCGTAGCCTTCGATATCCGCAGATGGTACTTTTAACTATTCGAAAACTTGCTCAAGGCCGAACTGAAAAAATAATAGGAGATTTCGCATATGGTGGAGAGTTATGTATGTTCGTCGATTACTCAAACATGACTTTGGAATAAAACTATTAATAGTTACGTTTAATTTAATTTTAGAAAGCATAGTTAGCATAAACACATGTTAGTGTGAGGTTTTTCTTTAATATATTTTAAAACAAAATGTCATGGCATCGAAACGATCGCACAAACGCCACGCTAAATCTTTCCTGGGACCATGGAAGCTTAGGAAATTGAAAAATGTGTGAGAAATTGTATATTTTACCGACATTATTGACCAAATGTGTGATATTGGATAATATGAATACTTATATATTATGTTTAGCTATAAATACAGGAGCTACGTATTGAATGCGACGTTCATTACACGGAATGTTCCAGTGATAACTGTAAACGAAGTAGGCGTAATACAGTATATCAAAGGCTAAAAACATGAGATATGTTTATTTCCTCATTGTTTATGAAGGAAATAATACATAGATCTCTGTCTCACGGTCGAGTGAGTGCGAGCGAGTGCGAGTGGGACAGACATACAATACTATACAATTAGAGAGTACATCGGAGATACTGAGCGAGCATTGAGCCACCGCGACCGGACTGGACTACAGAGAACAGTTGCAGTAGTTCAGTAACCGGACTTACAACCGAGATACTGCAACGTATGCTGTGGTCTCTCTAACACGCGTTCGTGCGTGTTAGTTCCGTCTTTCTCAGTTGTATGGGAGCGCGCTCACTGGATGGAGTCGTACGTTCCAATCAATGCAAAACTACAAGACGATCTATTCGTATCGGTCCGATCGTTTGTAGTATAGATCATCATCCGATGTATCCTCTATTGTAGTATGATGTATATGACACGTGCAGCCGCCTATAGCCGTGGCGAGGTGTCACAACACATCGAGTCACAGCCCCTTTCATGGAACACTTCGCGTCTCATTTCAATGTTGAAATTGAGGCTCTACATTACCCTCTACTTTATTGTAAATTACTACCTACTAGAATAATACATTTATATTCACAGAATTCAATACCTTTATATATTTTCTCTTTTTAAACGTAATGGAGGAAATATATTACAATATACGTTGTACCTATGTATTATTAAGTATGTTTTATAATGGACTTTTGATTAAATGTTTCATTGGGTGTATGTAATGTTAGAATGTAATGTAATTATATTCGCAGCCGCAGTGGAGTGAAACGTGGTGAGGGGGTAACTAATATACGTTGTTTATGTCATATAACCCCATACATTGTCCATAGAGTAGCGACTAGCGAGTAGTGAGTGCGGGTAGATCATGTGCGCTCGGAACATTTTATTAAACTACGATTGAGTTCCAATTCACTTGTAAAATTCATCCCATTGCCTCGATTCATCCCATTAAAAAACTAATTCTTTTCTCTGCATAGACTCTCTAGAGGCTCGCCCCGTAGTTTTAGTTATTAATGAGTAAGTATAATTAAGCTATTATTTGAGTTTAATTAATGTTGTTCAATTGAAGCAAGACTATCAAACCCAGATCATTATTAATAATTGGTAAAATGGTGGTCATCCACTTTTGTTCGTAAGGTACACTGATACAGCTATTCGTTAAGTGTCTCGTCTCTATACTAAAACATATAAATTATGTTTTATTTGGACATTTGTCCATATAGATATATGAACAAATACGATATAATCCGAGCAACATTGGCCGCTATATTAACGACCTGCTGGTTTATTGAACGGGGAAGTTCCCCTTTCATTCTGGATAGTTATAAGACTTACAATATTATTTACACCGATTGGTTCTCCATTTCTCCATCGGTCGGTCACTTGACTCACAAATAATACAACTATATACAGGGTGTCCGGTAATGAATGGATAAGCGGGCACCTACGGACAGAGAACACTGTGCCAGTACAGAAAAATAAAAGAAATATTCTTTAGAAGTCTTTCGGTTTTCGAGATATCCGCCATTAAAAAAAAATGGTTGTCTGTAAAGTCGGTTTCCGGACGATAATTTTGCGTGATAACGTCATAAGAAAACATTGATGGTAACCATGGCAACGATAAAACGTTGCTATAGTTACCTTGTCAATAACATGAGGCGTTCCAGTAACGACGCGTGACGTCACACTTTTTTGAGATTGCAGGTGTTCACCAATTTATAAAACGTTATCACGTCAAAATTAACAATTTCACTCCTTTCTCTTATGTTTTTTGATACCAAAACTGGAATTGAAGGAATTATTCTAATCTATTTAGGATAGTATTTCAGGATAAATGTGCTATCGAATGCAAACAATAATTTTTATGACACAATGAAAGTTTTTTTTAAAACTAAGGTTTAACTCAAACTTTATGATTTGTTTAATGTTTTAACCTGAACTTTAACCTTTCTCGGTGTAAAAAAATGTATGGTCACCCTGATGCCAAATTAGAAATGTATGGTCACCCTGATGCCAAATTAGAAATGTATGGTCACCCTGATGCCAAATTAGAAATGTATGGTCACCCTGATGCCAAATTAGAAATGTATGGTCACCCTGATGCCAAATTAGAAATGTATGGTCACCCTGATGCCAAATTAGAAATGTATGGTCACCCTGATGCCAAATTAGAAATGTATGGTCACCCTGATGCCAAATTAGAAATGTATGGTCACCCTGATGCCAAATTAGAAATGTATGGTCACCCTGATGCCAAATTAGAAATGTATGGTCACCCTGATGCCAAATTAGAAATGTATGGTCACCCTGATGCCAAATTAGAAATGTATGGTCACCCTGATGCCAAATTAGAAATGTATGGTCACCCTGATGCCAAATTAGAAATGTATGGTCACCCTGATGCCAAATTAGAAATGTATGGTCACCCTGATGCCAAATTAGAAATGTATGGTCACCCTGATGCCAAATTAGAAATGTATGGTCACCCTGATGCCAAATTAGAAATGTATGGTCACCCTGATGCCAAATTAGAAATGTATGGTCACCCTGATGCCAAATTAGAAATGTATGGTCACCCTGATGCCAAATTAGAAATGTATGGTCACCCTGATGCCAAATTAGAAATGTATGGTCACCCTGATGCCAAATTAGAAATGTATGGTCACCCTGATGCCAAATTAGAAATTAGTTGCCTATTTCATTAAGATTCTGAAAAGGTATATTAAGAGGTAGGTATTGCCAGTATTTAACACCAAATTAATTTTTATTATAATGAGCCATCTACCTACCTAATATTATACTAGTAGTAACATACAAGCTACGTTGTGTAGTTTCTACGTGAAAGAGTGATAAACACACAAACAAACTTTTAGATTTTCATAGTATAGGTAAGTAAGATAATAAATAATAAAAGCCATTTTTCTTCAAATATTGTTCTCCGCATGAACTAAAACTATATGCGAAACTAAAAAGGTACAAAAGTAAGGGATTTCCGCGTGTGTAAATATGTTTAATGGCCACGTAAGACGGTTTATGGAGCGTATCGTATATTCTATCCACGAACGTGAACCGTTGTCTCCTACATAACAACTTTCACAAACTTTCATATTTCATGCATATACCTACTGTAGGTACTGGCTGCGTCCAGCGGTCTCACCCGCGACTCACTCCCGAATCCGTTGTACGTACTATGACCATATTCCCTATCCTCCGCGATTGTTGTCCCGATATGTAGCAGGACGGGGAATATTTTTCCCATTGGAGCAGACGGAAAATTATATTGTGTAACTTTTGTTTTTATCCTTTAAATTTATTCAGAAAAAGTGCAGTCGTTAATAAAATAAAAATCAAACGAAAATATTTTTATTCCAACTATTCGGACCGCATTTCATCGCAATCGATTCAGTATTTTCTGCGCGAATGAATAACAAACATACTACATACATACAAACACACCAACTTTAATATTCTTCTTATGTACTCTTGTCTTAAAAATAGCGAGAACTTATAAAATATGTTTCCCCCGAAGGTAGGTACAATGTCGGTAACTCATTGGATATTGTACACCTACCTATGTGTACCACTGAGATTAGTTCATGGTAACTGATCTCAATTACAACAACTTGCTGTAATCTATTAAAGTAATACTTATCTATATATATAAAATTCTTTGCCCTGAACGACTGACTGACTGACGGATCAACGCACAGCCTAAACCGCTGATCGTAGAGACTTGAAACTTGGAGGGTGTGTTCTTTGTATGACGTAGGCATCCGATAAGAAAGGATTTTCCGAAATAAGAGGGTGAAAAAGGGGGGCAAAGTTTGTATGGGACGTGATTTCTTGGTCCAATCTACTACAAATTTTCGACGAAGTCGCGGGCAAAAGCTAGTGTAGATATATAGGTACCTACTTACCTACAAATTGTACAAATACATAGTTTGGCCTATTTTTATTAAAAACTTACTGTCCCGGCAAACGTTGTTTTGCCATTATAAGTACAATAAAAAAAGATGTTAACCGATTCTCAGACCTAACGAATATACACTAAAAATGTAATCCAAATCGGTTCAGCCGTTGCGGAGGAGTTTGGTAACTAACACCGCGACAATTTTATATATTACTAGCTGCGCTCCGCGGTTTCACCCGCGTTACTCCAGATCCCGTGGGAATATCGGGATAAATTAAGATGTAAGCTATCCTATCTCTCAAGTTGGATCGAACTGCACATGGTGTGCGAATTTTATTATAATCGGTTAAGTGGTTTAGGAGTCCATTGAGGACAAACATTGTGACACGAGATTTATATTTCAATACAACTAAATTCCAACCTTTCAATACTTTTTATGTTTGTTCCAAATTTGAATTGGCTTGATATCACGAAGTTTTGTCAAAAGTGTCATTGTTCCGTACCGGAAGTCTAGTTGAGTACTTATTATTAGCATTCTATTTTTTCGCGATCTTTTTTGCTCCTTTTCCTGGAGTTAAAGGCATTTCCCCACTTTCCTTTTTTTTGGTGACAATAGGTATTGAGATATCGATCTTATTTCAAGGAGAAAATGTATTAGGACTTCCACTTTCAGCCGAATCTTTGCCGATGTCTTCCTACTACTACTAGCGCCCCTGGCGGCAGCAAGTAGAACAAATTCATTCGAAAAAGGTGTTCAATGGCGTCAACGAGCGACGACCGACCGGTCTCGCGCCCTTTTTCGTTTCCTTTTAACGGGAGTGCGTCGCGAATTGTGCGTGAAAGCTGGCTCAAACGTTCGGGGGTGAACTATGAACCTTGCGCGTTGTGTGAGTGAGTGAGTAGGACTCCAGGACCCACAATTCAGGTGGATTTCCCGTGCATCATTCTCGCCGAGGCTGAGGACAACGACGTGGCCTGTGAGGATCGTCGCGCGAGCGCAGGTCAGTGTCAAGTCCTAATACACGACAGTCATTTAAGCGTTCTAATTTTAAAATTGGTAATAGGTAAATGAGATTTTGATTTTCTACAAACACAGAATACTAGTTACTATTAACTACAAAATTTATCAGCCCTTTTTCCCGATCCCTGGGAATATCAGGATAAAAAGTGGCCTAAGTATATGTTATTTCCGGACTTTAATTATCTACATACAAAGTTTCACCGTAATCGGTCCAGGCCGTCCTCGAGTTATAAATGGTGTAACAAGACGGACTTTATATAGATAAATAAACTAGCAACAGTGCGCGGTTTAACCCGCGTAATACCCGATCCCGTGGGAATATCGGGGTGTAAAGTAACATATGTTACTTCCAATGAATCAATGCATCCTCATACTATGTTTCATCAAAATCTGTCCAGTAGTTTCGGAGCCTATGCGTTACAAAAAAAAGACCACAAAATCCTTTCTCTCTACAATACATAGATATATCTAAAACAGAATATATTTCCCCTTGCATTGTGTCATCATTTAATAACGTTATAAACGACAGAATAATGCGTGTTATAAACTCCGTCATGCTCGACGTTCGTACAACGAGACGACATTTCTTTACGTTTTTACGACTCATAAACTAAATAACAGTGAATAATTGATAACAATTTGTGAGGACGAACGAATGAAGGAACATTCACTAATCTTACTCATTTTTAATGACGAATGAGAGACGAGGGGATGTAATCGCATCGTTTATTGTCTCGTCGCGACAACTGTTCATTGTTATAATACATAAACACAGAGGTTCATCAATGAGTTAGTAGTAGCGCGTTACTGATGAGGTTCCCAGGGTCATTGATGCGGACCGAAGGCGGAGGTCTGAGGGTCACTCACCACACATTACCTAACTAATGCATCTTCTGTACTTATATTCAAGGAAATTAACAAATATCTAGTCAAGGTTATTTAAAACACGAATTCATCTATATATAAAGAATCTATAAGGGTTCCGTTTTTTGCCATTTGGCTACGGAACCCTAAAAAATCAATGCGGACTATTTAGTAGATGGTATAATATGTGAAGTTTGCACAAAATCGGTCGAGCGGTTCTATATAACATTTTTGGTGCTGCAAAACAACGTTTGCCGGGACGGGACAGTTCATAAAATTCAAGTTGAGTCTATTTGTTACTGACCACTGGATAGCTCCGGGATGGTCGTAACATCGAACCATCTATCAACTACAACGTGAATTATCAAAGAAAACCTACTGCCGAGCGGTGTGCTACGAGAATGCGCTCTGCGGCTACATCAAACCGCGGGGCGCAGCTAGTTTGAAAACATTGAAAATAATCTACATTTCTTGAGTTGAAATTAAATATATTGCTATTTTTTGTAAAAACATCAGGACTTTATGAAGCACTCTGCCACTAGGTACCATTTTTTCTGTCTCTACTCAAATAACTAATATAACTTATTTGTAAAATAGGCTATTTTAAACGTTTCAGTTAGATTTGCATTGCATGAGAAAGGCAACAGTTGCAGTTTTACATAAATGTAAATGGACTATTTCCGGGGTGACGCTGCACTTAGTTTTCTAAGCGGTTCTTTTCCTATTTCAACGAAGTATTTGCACCCCGTTTGAACGCAACCTGACGCAGCAGTTCGAGGCGAGTGTCATGGCCGACACCGACACTGGGGCGCGGCGTCTTTCTAACTAAATGCCGCTATAAAATTCCCTTCACTCGCTTCTAGATTGTTTCTAGCGTCTCGCTTCGACTGTTCCACTTGTCTTTGTTCCTTCTCTTCTATTGTGTAATTATTTTCCGAGAAAACTGTAGCGATTATTGTTATTTCCTTTTTATGTAACGCCAGTTAGAGACATTTGTTTGATGTCTTCTTTACTCTACTATAAAGAGAAACAATTCATCATACAAACATAAATACGTAACCTACATACGTACGTATATACGTTCCCTCGTTAAGCACGTACGTATTCGATGAGTGTAAACCGCATATGTGCCTATATAATACGTAATTACTGCTTTATTGAATTAACTCATTTAGTGTAAGAGTAGCGGTATGGTATCGTTTTACTCTCGACCGACGAACGATGCAATTGATGGTCGTGTCGCCCCGCGTCCCGCGTGCTGCGGTTACATTCAATGGAAACATACAAGTTGGTACATACCTATAGCATATTAAAATATTTTTAAATCTATAAACTGAGGCTGAATTGAGTATACTTTTTAGAGGATGAATTCGTTTTGATGTGGAATTTTGTGAGACGAGTTGAAACTAAACCGTTAATGAATAATTGTAATTTCATGTATAATATAAACTATATCGTTAATCCATAATCCATATATAAACTATATCGTTAATCACGTAGAGAGATAGAGTTGGTTCGGTTGTGTATTGTGAGTGATGAAGACGTTATACTTACGTCGCACGTAGCATCGATTGGTTCATTAACATACGATACGTATGATCGGTACGTAATGTTCATAGAGTCGAGTTGAGAGGGTATCTATAGGTGGGTACATATCGCACATTGAACGGATTACAAATCCAATCAGAGCGTGTAATGAAGTTATAGAGAGACAATAGGCTGTAGAGACAGGTGTGAGTGGTGGTGCGTGCTTGCGTGTGTGGTACGTACGTAGGTAGGTATATCTATACGCTAGGTAGAGAGGGAATCATCTAATTACAGCACCCGTCCTTTGATCCTCACATGAAAGGGTGTTGCGAGGAGCGAAGACGTCGCGCGGCGAGCGGGCGGCACGTTCCGCGAGCTCTCGCCGCGCGACGTCGCGCGTCGGTCGTCGCCTCTCCGAGCGTCAGCCGCACTCGATGTTCGTTCATGTTGGATCTTTATGTGTACTATACTGACAGCGACCTGCGGTTTCACGTGCCGTGCGTAACGACCGATTTCGTTGGTATATCAGGATATAAAGTAGCCTTATGTTACTAGCGACGATGTAATATATACTCATAAATCCCCAGTAGTTTAGGAGCCTATTCGTTACAAACAAACATATAATAAAGTAGGTATTCGCTCGCATAGCGGATGCGATAAATTATCCATCATATTTTAAATTGCAGAGAAATTCTAAATTAGCCCTGTTTTAGTTAAAATAGTCCGAATATTGAATTATTTAAATTAGAATAGTTAGTTTACAGTGTGAATTGATTAATTTAGAAGGTTGATTAATACAATATATAATAGTCGGGGTCGGGTCGAACCCCCGACCCTGGCACCGTGACACCGGGTGTCTCGAGCACGGAGCAACCTACCCGCTGCCCCGGTCCGGGCTCGCGATGGAACAACGTCATAATTCAATCAACCTACCCTTATTCATTACATATTATGTATTTAGTTTACTAATAGTAGATTATACAACAAGTGAAAAAAAAGGTAATTTAATTCGAGGGACTAAGTTGGATCCCGAGAGCAGCGAAGGAATCTATAGTTGAATCCCGAGCGTAGCGAGGGATTCTAGATTAGAATCCTGAGCGGAGCGTGGGATACAAGGACCGAGATAAATTATTTTTTTCACGAGTTGTGTACTCTACTTTTTACCATTGACTGCGAGAAAATAAATTTAGAAATGGTTCAAGAGATTGTGTCTCATTTTCGTTACTGGAAGAACTCATTTAAATATAATTTATGTTATTAGATGTTTCAATAACTTAAAACAACCACGATAACAGATAGAAAAGAAAAAAATTAATTGTATATATTTTTAAGTTTTATTCCATTTAATTGAATTTTATTCCATGTCATACTCCCATTGTCATGCTCCCGAGATTTTGGCGGCAACAAATTATCTACTATAATTGCTGCTTTATTTTGAAATTATTCCGGAGTCAGTGTCTCATTTTCGTCACTGGAACAACTCCTATTATTATATTATTCAATTTTTCAATGACATTAAACAACCACTTTATCAGATAGAAAAAAAACAGCACACTCCGGGAGTGCAGGCAGAAGTGAAAACTGTATATCTGTGTAAAATCTCATCTGTCGCGAGAACGGCTGAAAATGCTCACCCACAAAAGTGCCCAACGCGCCATAAGAAGTTTTCACTTCAAAAATCTAAATTGGCGGTATACTTTTTTTAAATTGAATATTCTATCCAGCCAGTACGTTCTTTCAGCACTTTCAGCACTTTTCAGTACGTTTTTTGAAGTGAAAACTTCTTATGGCGCGTTGGGCACTTTTGTGGGTGAGTATTTTCAGCCGTTCTCGCGACAGACGACAGATTTTCTCGCGACAGATGAGATTTTACACAGATATACAGTTTTTTAATTTGGCTGTGAGTGTATTAAGACGTACATATGGTATTTTTTAACGGACGACTATTAACGGACGACAAATGTCGGACGACAAATGTCGGACGACTATTTGTCGGACGACTATTGACGGACGACAAATGTCGGACGACTATTTGTCGGACGACTATTGACGGACGACAAATGTCGGACGACTATTTGTTGGACGACAAATGTCGGACGACTATTTTTTTTTTTTCATCTAAGACTCTTTTTGCGTATGTTCTCGCGACAGATGAGATTTTACACAGATATACAGTTTTCACTTCTGCCTGCACTCCCGGAGTGCGCTGTTTTTTTTTTTTTAGTCCATATTATTTCGTATATCCGTGCATGTTCCAAATTCAAAATGATTTTATTCACTCAGTGAGTAAAAGAGCGTTTTATTCACAGTTATCGATGAATAAGTAGCCCTTTTTCGAGTGGCAATGGTAAAAAGTTATTATATGAATGCTGAGGCGTTGCGCGTTGTGCGTACAACTTGTGAACCAATCTCGCTTCATCCACTAATACAGCCAGCAATATGCGGCCAATATTGGTGTATTATAGTAGGTATATGTATAGTATAGGGCCGCACCGCACCATGTCACCCGACCTCACTTTTTGTTTTTTATTTTTAACTAACTCCAAAAACAGAGGGAGCTTTCAATTCTTAGCATATGTAAAATAACGAGAACCCGCGTGATTCCACTTGTAATTACCCCCAGGACAGGATATTACTAAAAAAGAAAATATTTTAAAAGATATCATTTTGGATTTGTATTATAATATTTTAGGTAAATCAAGATAACATTGAAATTGTATCCAGCAGCAGCATAATAAATAATCCGCCTACGAATAAAGGTCGTAGCACACATATCGACTCGTAAACGGAATGTAAACGTATCAATTCGAGCAGTTCAGTATTCTTTGTATGAAACTCCCTACTGCAACGCACACTAATCGGAATCGTAACGTAATCGCCTCGCCTCGGGACAAGCTCACGAACCGCGGTACGGTGCGTGCTCGACTTGCCGTTCCCGCGCTTACGTCTCACCGTAAGCTATCTTATGACTCTCCGTACCCTGGCTTGCGTTTCTTCGTCTACACTTCACGTTCGGATACTGACTAACCGCGCGGCGGCACCCCGCCTTGCCGTAGCCGAGTTGATTCGGAGCTGCCGATCGGTTGGCAACGCGCTTACGTTAGGTTGACGGCGAGGCGATCTTTTACCGAGTTGATATGTGTGCTACGACCCTAACCCACTGCAAATAACTGTACAATTAGTTAATAGTGCAATTGACAGGAAGTAATTAGTGTACGTAGTACATACGTACACTAGTAGGTACACTCGGTCGGTACGTACATATGTATAGTATACACACATCGCTTACTGATTCTAATTACCTACCAATTACTTACATACAACAACGTTATTATTAATCTATATATAATTATCGAAGCCTAATTATCTATAGGTATCGAGTTCATAGTTATTGAGGTTTGCATAAATCAATACATTATACCTACTAGCACCATCCCGAGGTTCCACTCTTATATGTCCCGATCCCGTGGGATATAAGGTAGCCCATGTTACACGCAAGGATGTATCCTTACACCAGGATTCATCAAGTAGTTTCATGGTGAGATAAGTCGTATTGTAGCAGCGGTATTCGTTCACTGGAATTGATCAGATCCATCAACAGTAACCACACTCCAAACATTTGCAAACGATTTAGACGTACGAGTACATCTATATACCTACCACCAGGTAGTTACTACTTACTTATATGTATACTGGGCTATTTAATATGATTAAAACTCAAATTAACAGTGCGTGGTCCCGACTGTAAACACACACTAAAACCCCCTAAATTATATTAAATAATGGTAAATATACCAATTTAAATAAGTTTAGTAGTGTCCTAGTGTAGTAACATCCTGCATCGTGTGTGTGAGCCACCACGCCATGCGTCAGTAGATGCCACGCTCCGAGCAGCGCGCTTACCACTTTTTATTACATTTCGTGTGAATAGATTTCAGTTAAATAGAAGTCAGAATATCGAAGTGGTGAGAGATAACAGTGTATAAATAAGAGTCGAAGAGTGGTCCAATCCGTCCGGCATACAAACGCCGCGCCGCGCGCAGTAACACCGAGATCTCGGTTCTCACTCGAGTGAAACAACAAGCTCCCATTTACAAACCGAGCGACTCGACGACTACTCAACGACTCGAAGCGGACGGCTCCATCGAAAAAGGTTTTGTTTTCAATCAAAACAAAATCCAAGTGCAGAAAAGCTTTGATTTTTTTCACTCGACTGAGATTCGATATGAATGAAGTTTGTTTTTTCAGTAGTGGGTAAGTGTTTTAGTTTTCGACGCTACCGTTAACCGAGGGTCGAGCGTCTAGCGTAGAGATACCCTCAAAGTCAGATTAGAAGCGCCGATAAGATATTGAATTCGTCTACATCCGTCACAATTATGTCTACGTTTCACAAAACTCAAGTCAACACAAGTTTCCGATCATCTGAACATTTTGTCTATTAAATAATAGTAAAATTACGTTACAAATTCAAATGTTAGCAACATAAGTATACTGTGAGGTTGTGAGGCCGTGACCTTACATTTGCCGGAACCAGTGTCGGTTTAAACACAAAAATTGCTTGTTAAGTGAGGAAAGGTGCTTTACATTTGTATCCGCCCCCGACCATCGACCACCGGGCCGGCGGTCCCCGGGCCGGTGTGGCCCCGGGCAGGTGGTCCCCGGGCCGGCGGTCCCCGGGCCGGTGTGGCCCCGGGCCGGTGGTCCCCGGGCCGGCGGTCCCCGGGCCGGTGTGGCCCCCAGGCCGGTCGTCATCGTCCTTCACTCTATATTTACTCAGCTTTTTAACAATTTGCTTCCTCCGAGAGACGATTTATCATTTTTGTATTGAAATATCTCGAGCGACCGACGCGACGTCGACGCGAACGCCTTTAAAATATACAGAACTTACCATTTTATATTTCAGTTTTATATTTCACTTCTACGAGACAACATTTTAAAAATGTAAGTTTTGTTATCGCTATTGCGACGATACGCAATGATTCCTCTGACAACTTCCCTTACCTACGGATCTAATATTTTCCAATATTTATTCACTAGTCACAGAAATATGTATTGTATTAAATAAAAAACTAATTCCTAGGATAATTCTCGTACAAAGTTAGAATAAAATCATAACAAACAAATGTAAACTTGACAACAATGTTGTCTACCTACGATAATACCTACCTATACGTGTACGAAGACGAAACGTAAATCTCTGCAAGGTAATGTAATCTATATCGAGTGAAATATAAAAGATGTGAGTGTTGATAGTGACAAGGATGATGTGGTTTATATAATACTAGCGACCCGCCCCGGCTTCGCACGGCTGTATTATGGATGTATTATATCTAAAAACCTTTTTCTTTAATCACTCTATCTATTTAAAAGAACCGCATCAAAATCCGTTGCGTAGTTTTAAAGATCTTAGCATACATAGGGACATAGGGACGGCGAAAAGTGACTTTATTTTATACTATGTAGTGATAGTGATACATGGAGTACATACGTGCGGAGCTCGCTGTGGAAGTTAACAACAACTAAGGAGTCACCTTCACTACCTACCGTTGACAACCGCCGTCAGCCGTCAGCCGTCAGCCGCTTCGTAAGCCGGAACCCGTCACCCGCCTGCGCCGTAAGGGCGCACACATCGTGGTACCCTGTATTTAACGACGATATTTATTTATTATTGCATAACTACTGTCGGTGATATTATCTATACAGATATGTTGATATAAGCCGACAATTTCTTGTCGTTTCTAAACTTACGGTTTTGACTAATATTCAGATTACATTTGGATTTTTTGACTAAAGCTTCTAAACGGCATGGAATTTTCATTTTAAAATTATACAAAATGTCGGTTATGATCTCGCATACACAGAATTGTATATAAAAGGAAAAAACAACAATTTAACCTACAAGGTACAGTCACTTGGTAATTAACTTCACCTACGGCGTTATATTAAAAATGTATACAAAGCTATCTCTGTTAATAAATAAAATTACCATAATATTTGAGCCATGTACTTCAACATGACACGGTTCGTTCTAATTCTATTTATATTATAATGTAAAAATGGAAACTCTATGATGGTCACAAAGTTCATTCACCTTTATATTTTGAGTGAGTTTATTTGAAACATTGCATTAACGTTTAACTGCGGTGCAAGTGACTGTAGGTACCTATCGGTCACTTTGTCTAGTACCTACACCTACAGCTTCGTAGGTACGTCGGCTGCATAATTGCAGGCCCACCGTAGAGCTCCAAAGCAGCTGTTATAAGAATGTTTTCAACACAAGCAAGATTCTAGGCACCTTCTTTAGTTAAAGTTTAAAGACTTCTAACTCATGAATTTATCAAACAAAAATATTAGAATGATGAAAACATGCCAATGATAGTAATTTTTGAACTTTACCGGGGACTGCAATTATGCAGTCGACTGTATAGTGTGTGGGAAAATGTTTAGATACTGTATTGTATGGTATGTGAGAGCGACGCGAGCGCTGCGCTCGCGAGACGAGGACCGACGCTCGCTGTGAACGTATATCACATCGTAAAACACGATATTATGCAAGGGTACCTACCTACCTCACGTCCTCATACGTCAAGGAAAATTCACATTTAACCGCTGAATATCATGCATCTACATATTACAATATAGCTGTATATTACAATATAGCATCAAACTGATTTATCTGACAGCCTTAATTGTGTACTGGTTCCGTACATACCTCGGATGTAGAGTTCAACCTGACTCATAAGTATCTATATAGAAGTACAAGAAGGCGGTGCGTAGTGTGCGATGTGTGAGTGCGCCCTTACGCCAGGTATTACGGTGATAATCTCAATTGAAGCGGCGCGGAGGCAGGGGCGCGGGCGGCGACGTGGCGCGGGCGGATAAAGGAAGGTACGACGAGTGTCGTCACGCGGCTTCTACTCATACTTTATTCTCTCTTTAACCTCCGAATGTACAGACAAACCGACCGACGACGTTTCCTTGTCGTTACTAGGAATACTCTCATAGCATACCGTTTATATCTTATACTTTGTTTTCATTTTTACTACGATTTTAAAACTCTTTTTACATTTCATTATTCAGTTGTGCATACCTACTCCAAGCTTCAGCAATTCAGCATCCTTATACCTGTATAAGGATGCTGAATTGCTGAAGCTTAGGGGTGCTGAAGCTTAGGGCCCGCTTGGCCATTCATTACGGGACACCCTGGTGTCCCGTAATGAATGGCCAAGCGGGCCCCTACGGATAGAACACAATGTGCCGGATCAGAAAAACGAAAGTTATGTTCTATGAAAGTCTCTTAGTTTCAGAGATCTCCACCATTTTTTTTTTTTTTAATTTCACGCCTTTCTCCATGTTTTGTTATGCCAAAACTGCAAATGTAGGATTTATCCCAATCTGATTTTTGGATAGTGTTCCAGGATAAATGTGCTATCGAATGCAAACAATATTTTTTATGACACATTGAAAGTTTTTTTTTAAACTAAGGTTTAACTCAAACTTCATGGTTTTTTAATTTTTTAACCAGATCTTCAAAATTTCCTGGTGTAAAAAAAATGTATGGTCACCCTGGTGCCAAATTAAAAAAAAGTTGCCTATTTCATTGAGATTCTAAAATGATATAATACATGGTATTGCCAGCATTCTGGGGGTATTCCCCCTTTCCCCCACATGGGGGATAGTGGGAATCTTCGTGACATTATCAAGTCTAATAGTTACTTAGCTTGGGGCTAGATGGCGATGTGTAGAATGTCCTGCAATATATTTTTATTTTATTTATTTATCATCCCCCAAATAGATAATTTATTCTACATAATGTCCATTTATAATTTGTATGTATTGTAAGTAGCTTGGGTCTATAGGGCGCTCTGTGTGCAATGTATTGCAATATGTATGTAAAATGCGATCAGAGTGGAGCACCCCTAGAATGATGGTAGCACTCCGCACTAAACACGTTGCGATCTCTACTTGTCTCACATAATATTATAATCTTTACAACGACATTTTAAAGTTTGTTTTTGTAATAAAATGAAACGACCGTTTAAAATGAATAAGGTCCGCCATTTCATCACAATTACAAGTTCTTAAATCGGACCTTGAGTTACTCGCCTCGAGGCACCCTCTCGCTACCGTACTGTTAGACGTCACTCGCCCTCAGGCTACCGAGGCAACGACTGGGTTTTCTCTGAATATTTGACGACCCAGTTGGCACAATGGTTACCATGCCGGACTGCCAAACACAGGGTTGCGGGTTCGATTCCCGCCTCAGACAAGTATTTATGCTTAGATATTTGTCTGTGGTCTGGTTGTTTCTATGTATTATAAGTATATATTTACAAAAGAAAAAGTATTTATGTAGTATATCCGTTGTTTAGCACCCATACCACAAGTATTGTTACTTAGCTTGGGGCTCGATGTGTGGAATGTCAAAAAAAAATTTATATAAAGCCACAGTTCTCTGTCAATTAGTACTTTGTATTTTTAGTGAACTCATTGGATTCCTTCTGTATAAGATCGGGAACGAGAAACGCAAGGAAAGTAACCACACGGGGCGAGGGATCGCATCGACTCAATGTTACGTGTCATTTGTGTTCTGCGGGTCCCCCACCCGGGTACCGCATCACACCGGCACCGAGTACCGCGCGGTACTCTACTCACGCGATACCTCTCAACTGGGTGTATGTTAAAATATATAAACTCAAAATACATAATGTTATAATTCATACAGTTAAAATACCGAAAATCAAAATACATAATGATTCAAAATACTTAAAGTTAAATAGCATAAGTTTTAAATTCATAAAGTTCTAAATATATAATAATAATAAAATATAATGCTTATAACACATAATAATCAACAAGCCTAACTTTAAAATGCATCACTATCAGAATATATAAGTTGTAGGTTCAAGTAAACAAAAACAAAAATTGTACATAATTTGTTTATTAAAATAAGAAAGTTCCAAATACCGAAGTACAAAGTAAATATCGAGTATTTATTAAGTAGGTAAGTACCAGTCATTCTTTTTTAAAAAAAAATGCACCGTGCCCTAACCAAGTTAAATAGGTACTGGCAGTTCTGACGGTTAATTTTTTCTACAATTAATTCACCTGCGGTTTTTTTTATTTATAAATTACACCCTCGCTAACCTAGTAAAATAGGTAGAATTCGGTTCTAAAACTCGCCGGCCGCTACCGCGGCACAGCTCGCAGTTCTAACCTAACCTAACCTATCCGGGTCGATTCTGTGACAGAAACCCCCTACCCAGAACCGACATGGATAGGTTAGGTTCGGTTTGAACTGCGACCACAACGCCCGAGCCGAGCGAGCGATACGACCTGTGCCGCGGCAGGGGCCGGCGAGTGCTAGAACCGAATTCTACCTATTTTACTTGATTAGGGCAACGTGTATATTTTACTATATTATGGGCATTTTTACGCAGATATATTGAACATAATTATGTGTAATAAATTTTATTACACATAATTATATTAACATTTTGAACATAGGTATTATGACTATCGAAATTTTGAACTTTTTGCTGTAATAGTTTGCTTCGTTCGTAGGGTTTTTTATAAGTAAAGTCAATTATTCATTTAAATCTTTATTTGTTTTAGTTATATGTTATTTGACTTTATGTATTTTAAATTTATACGTTTTGTCATTATGTATTTCGTATATTATTTGAAACAAATTTTATTTATTTCGATTTTATGTATTTTGATCATTATGTATTTTGATTTTCGGTATTTTAACTTTATGAATTATAACGTTTTGTATTTTGAGTTTATACATTTTAACATACACCCCTCTCAACTATTAGTTTTATTACACTCCGTTATACCTACCTGACAACATCTTAGTATGGTTTTACAGAAGGGCCAAACGGTGTCTCGGTCCCAGACAATCATCCAGTTATGTTATTTTAACACGTACATTGATTATATTCTAGTTTCGCTATCTGTACGCTACCAAGGTGTACCTTAAAGATGAATTGAGATTTAGATCTAATGGTATGAATCGATACAGAACGGGATGAATCGGGTTAGGTTAAACTAAGTCTGACCGAAACTCCCAGTTATGAGCCCATACGTCACAGTATTTAGATTACATTAAACACAACAGCATGGATTACGTACGACTATATCTATACCTTCACCGCGCCCGCCACCGCGCGCCTCAAGCCGTCTCTCTCGAAGCCCTTTGTTGTGTCTCTCAACTTGAAACAATTTACTTTTATGATATAAGTACTTACTTCATTTATATGTTAAGATATATCTTTGTCTGAAAATGGAAATGTATTTTAAATGACTGAAATCATATTTCTATAGCGAGCGTTCTATCGCTCCATCCAGTGGCGTCGGCTCAGCTCAGCTCAACTCGGTTCAGTTCGGCTCGGCTCCACTCGGCTCGACTCAGCCGGATGTAATGAAATATATGAACAGTTAGCTTGAGAGCTAACTGTTAATATTAAATTGTAGACGAATACGATGAGTCGTATTCGTCTACAATTTAATATTTACGTGGAACGTAATCCCTACGGATGTACTGTGGGTAGCACGATGTATCGAGGTCGCACACTCTGTTGTTGGCTACAACAACTACAATACGCTACCAGCATTTTAATACATTTCTATGTCGTGTTTGTATCGCAATAGACGCGGCATCAAGCGCCGGGACCTACTGCACTTGTCGCGCCGTGCATCAAGCTCGGCACGATGTTTACAATCTTTGGTAAGTAAGAATTTTACTCTGTGATCGATCACACCTTGTTCATAAACAATCTGTTATATTCTAAAGAAATAATCATTTTTAGTCTATGGTCATAGTCTATGATCTGGGTTGTCTATACTAATCTTTCTATAGTCTATGATACTAATTAAGAGAGTTCTACTATTTCAAAATGGCAGATAACAGTAATATTCGTGTGTTTTGTGAGTAGGAGAATTGTAGCTGTTGCCGCATGCCAGTTAAGTATTATAGTAATAATCATATTATTTTATCTTGGATGCTAAAACTCATTCTCATATATATTTAATGATCTTAAGTATTATCTTTCAATATTACGAGGTACATGGTAGAGTTCCTTGTACCCTAACATACTGTTAGCTGAATGAGATATTGTGTAGATGCATTGTATTCCACAAGTGTGCTTGTGTTATGTTATGATAAAGATGACTTCAACCCAGATTACTGGAGAGTTTGAAGTATCTATAGTTAGGGGTGTCAGCCCAGGGTAGCTGGAGAGTCTGACACCAATACTGTATTAATAACGAAGACGTGCTGGCCCAGAATGCTGGAGAGTCTAGCGCGTCCATGTGACAGTTAGAGGTGTCGGCCCAGAGTAGCTGGAGAGTCTGACACCCATACTGTGCTAATAACGAAGACGTGCTGGCCCAGAATGCTGGAGAGTCTAGCGCGTCCATGAGAAGGTTTGTCACATAAGCTATGTAATGATGAAGATGTGCCTACCCAGAGTGCTGGAGAGTTTGGTCACATCCATGAAGGTGGTTCGGCACGGATGAAGTCCGTAGAGTCTGAACCACACATAGATTATACAGTTGTGTAACATCATAGTTCATTTGGTAATAGATATATCAAGATGAGATACTTATCCATGGGAGTTGCCTGCAGACTAGGTTCATCCAATAAACATACTTATAAGTCATAATCTCATAACAATATGATATTAAGTTTATATATAGAAAAAATATGTAAGTATCCGAGGGATAGAACAGAATCCTTCTGCTTTATCTCTTGGTTCCCATGGCAACATGTGTGAGACATGTTGTCATGGGAATGTAATAATTTACAGGCGAAGCAGATTAGATACGGAGAGGAGAGTAATTACTGGACTATACATTGGGTAAGCAAACACACATTAATAATTATCCATTTCTTTAAATTTTAATAAAGTACATAACAGATGCATGAAGTTAGTTCACTTTGTGTAGTCGTGTTCCATGTAATCATCAACCCTGAGTTATATTCTCAACATTACACCAGTAACAATACATAATATATTAGATGATACTTGGGAAACGTCGCCACAGCACTGGTAGCTGGCTACACCCGCCCGCACCTCGTGCTCACTCACTGACATTACACCATCTCGTGACGTCACCGCTTACCCTACTGCAAGAGTTTCTCATTTAATCAACACTTTCATTACACTCATTATCTAAAACAACTAAATAAATTAATTCTGAAATGAACTGCGAAACTCATTTCTGTCTGTCTATAACGTTTTCACACCTAAGTCGCTGAAGCGATTCGAATGAACTTTCATACTTCGAGAGTCGAGACTCGAGAGGTGTAGATAGGGACAACTCCTTTAGAATCGATTACATTTAACGCCTTTCCCCCCCTTCGTCGGTATGAAAATGTAATGGGTAGTTAAATATAGCGTTACGGAAGGGGATTTACTAAATCTAATCTCTTTATCAGAAGGTAAAGGTAAAGGCAGGCAAAGTGTTGTCTTGCCCCGTGCCTTCTGACGACGATGTTGGATTAGCTACCTCTAATGACACACATAACACCCGCACCACGTAAGTCCGAGCTACGCGCTGGAGTCACCTGGAGACTTCAGTAAACAACGCCCCGTATAAAACAACCAGACTTAGATCCGACGAAGTAGATAGGTGGGGAGGGTATATTAAAGCGATTCCAACACTCGATACTAAAGTAAGGAATCACCGAAAGGGCCACAAAAGTCGGCAGCTTTCAAAAAGATTAAAAGTTAGCATTAAAAGTTTGTTTAAAGCTTTATCATCGCTACGTTACGCTCGGGGACCATTAAGTGATTACTGAGAACGACGCGACGCGACGAGACGCGATGCTTCTACCGTTATTTCATTTCAGCGGGTGACGTTAGACTTGAGATTGTTTCTCTCAAACCACTATACATTGAGTTTATCGGTCATTGGCTCGCCTTATTGAAGGTGAGAGATGCGTTCAGCTAAGGATTACACGGCGACACTTGACACTTGATGTATAGGTACATCGAGTTTCTACGTGTGTCCACCGCCGCGACATCAAAAATTGCTACATTGTGGACGCTTGTGTCGAGTGTCAGTGTCGCCGTGTATCCTTAGCATTACGGTTCTCCACTAATAAATAGGTATTTACAATACAAATTATAACGTTTTGTTTCCTTATGACAGGTCATGCGTTTTCTTTCAATTTATATCTGAAAACATTACGTTCAATCATTTGTTGCCTTTTAAAATAGTCGGTTAACATCGGTAGATAGAGAAGTGTGTAGTCTGTGTACACCTTTAAGATTTGTTCTGTGTTAAGTGAGTGTTTGACGTAAGCTTTATGGAACGGCTTAGATCCGGCTCGGGCTCGAATTGTCCCGGTACTAAACTGGGACCAGGGACCGACTCTACATTATCATTTTGATACCTGTCCTCCCTGTACTGTGTCCACACATCAATGGAACGCAGCTCGGTCGGGTCCTACTTTATTACACTCAATGTCTATGGTTTTCGGTTGCACAATTCAAACGAATATATTCGCAGAAGATTCCAGCCGCCATTTTTACAATATTTTTATTAGTTACGTAATCTTCTGTTTTCTATACATATAAAATCCTTTGTCCTGACTGACTGACAGATCAACGCGCAGCCAAAACCGGTGATCGTAGACACCTGAAAATTGGAGAGTGTGTTCTTTGTATGACGTAGGCATCCGATAAGAAAGGATTTTCCGAAACTCTACTCCTTAGGGGGTGAAAAAGGGGGCAAAGTTTGTATGGGACAACGTGATTCCTTGGTCCATTTTCAACTTCTACGCGGATGAAGTCGCGGGCATAAACTAGTATTGTTGTGTGATAACATGCCGGATTCGAACCCCGCGTCGTAACTTTATGACGTACAATTGAATGTTTGCTAGTCGGTTTTATTGTCAGCGACAAAACGTATGGACGCGACGACCGATACGTCGTGTCGGGTGGGACGCATGAAGAACGTATAGAACATCTGCCGACGACGCGACGGACGCGACGTTTGTCGTACGTAGCGGTACCTAACTACCTACTGTGGCGGTATACTACGCTATTGGAACGATAATTCCTTATCGCGCGTTGCGAAAGGGTAGCCCCCTTTCGCAACGGAAAAAATTAAGACCAAAAGTTGTTACGACACTTTTTGCATAGAAAGCAAGCCAGTTATTTTCGTTTCGCGTCTCTATTTCACATTGAACAGTGTGGTGTCGCAACGATTACTTAAAAAAAAAAGTGTGTGCGTGTAACCTTTACGCGCGATTGAAGTAAAACTTCATTTCAAAGTGTAATTTTGAAGGAAACAAAATAAATAATAGATTTTTGCAAAAATATCTAGTATTTTCAAAGGTTTCCGCTACTCTAACTTATAATCAAACTATCTAATTAGAGATAGAAGAATAACATCGCGGACAGTCACTAACTTCCTAATACTAATGAAGGTCTTCGGTAAAGGTTGTAGTACCTCTAAGCACCAACCATTTCACAAAGTATATATTAAAGGTATGCAACATATTATTAAGTCAGCTGTCATTTTGAGGTTAGATCAGCACATGTCAATATAACCGGAAACTACGTAAGCGTTACTTCCGTCAGAAAAAAAAATCTGAGTTACTCCCTATAATAGTCGCGCCTAAAGAAGTTTTACTTAAAAAAAAACAAACAAAAAAAGATATTACAATTCCTTCACTAATTAATCGAAAGGAACTTCGTTCCATCCGAGTGCGTCTTGACACCTCTCAAGTTTTTTGTTATATACCTACAGGGTCATCTTACTTCTAATTTACCAACTACCTTCGTTATGTGCTCACAATACTACTTATTTATCACTTATTATTTCACTGTACCTATATACATACATACTTACATATAAAATATAGAAGTTATTAAAATGTCCGTTTATCTCTATATATATAAAATTCTCGTGTCACGGGGTTCGAACTTGAACTCCTCCGAAACGGCTCGACCGATTCTCATGAAATGTTGTGAGTTTTTTTTTTGTAAATAGCAAAACAACGTTTGCCGGGACAGCTAGTACTTGTATATTATTTAGTACGTAGTTTAGTTAGAACCGTCCAAGTTGACTTCAAATAAAAGTGTCTGATCGTAAAAATGTTAACATTCCATACGTTTTGTCGCTGACAATAAAACCGAGTAGTAAACATTCAATTGTACGTCATAAAGTTACGACGCGGGGTTCGAACCCGGCATGTTATCACACAACACAACAACGTAAGGTATTATATTACGTTCGCGAGTCGTTTCATAAAGCGCGGATATCCTGGGACGTGACGTGACGTGACGTTACGTGACATGACGTGACAATACGACACGTGATATAACGTGACTAGGGGTGGCGTATCTAACGTTTAAAAAAAAAAGCTATATTGAATGCTGTGATGCGAAAGTAATAATATAGGTAATATAGCAACGAGCGAGCGAGATCGGGCTCTAGTTAGATTTGTATATTATTAGGTGAAAGTTAGTGTGTTTGTATATACATAATATGTTAGTGCTTCACTTCACACACCGAGTAACTTGGTATGTAAGTACCCCGATACTGATCCTGTTCCCGTTCCCCGTATACCGGCCGGAGGGTCCAGTGCAATAGTAGTGGAACCACATGGAGACCCGACTCTAGCCGGCTAGCTACACGGTCGAGTTATTGTGTGAGGTAGGTATGATGCGGGAGGGGGGGACTAAATGCAGCTTTAAATGTACAAGATTCAGTTTATTTGGTTGCTTGTGGTGAAATGGCTTTAAGGAGAGGACAGGAGAGCTAATGGTGGCTACGGGCGGCGGTCACTCTCTCTGTACCATCGACTCTGTACAGATGTCGTATATCGGTCGGAAGTCGGTCGGACTTCGGACTGCATACGAATTAGAGAGGGATGAGAATTTGTTAACTATTTTTACACATTCATCTCAAATCGACCGAAATCGATTTGACGACCTCTGTGGCGCGTCGGGCGAACACCCGACTGCGACGCAGAAGGTTGCGGGTTCGATTCCCGCCGGGAACAAGTATTTTTGCTGACCATAAATTCTTGTTTCTGGTTCTGGGTGTTTCCTATATGTATATATTTACAAAAAAAAAAGTATATAAGTAGTTTATCCGTTATCTGGCACCCATAACACAAGCATTAAGTTGCTTAGCTTGGGGCTGGATGGCGATGTGTAATATGTCCTGAAATATTTATATTTATATTTATATTTATATTTAAATACCTAATGTCATTGTATTTCGGTAGTATTGTTAGTATTTATTGTTTGGTAACAATTAAATTGTATCAAACAACAAGAATTATGTATATAATTATGTATATCTATATGTGTGTGTGTATGTGTGTGTAATGCAGAGATTTATGTTAGAATTAAGGTTTAATGTGGTACAATAAAGAGTTTATCTATCTATCGAATGATTGCATGTATTTTGTTGCATGATTCTTTAGTTTAATACATTTTGTGAGATGATCTTACCGTTAGATATTCGTATATATCGAATGAACCTGCCAGCTGCCTGCTCGTGGAGTACCTTGTACTTGTGTACGGGCTGTTTTCCAACACTAGACCACTTAAGTTGGGTCCCACTTGTCAGGGGGAGAACCAGCCCAGCTCTTTCATAAATTTTGCAACTAGATTGGTTTCTCAAAAATTTTTGGAAGGCTATTGACGTCACCTATTGTTCTGAGTCCGATTTCCGCTAGCATTGTGCAATCTGGCAGCACTTGCGAGGTAGTTTCTTTAGCTCCCATGCACGCTCTGCACAGGGGCTGTCCGTTATGTCCAGGTTGTGAAAGTGCTTGTTGAAGGCGCCGCGCGCCGCGCGCCGTGACCCGTCATAGCGATCGTAACTCTCAGCGCAATTGAGATCGGTTCAAGTTAAGAAAACGTTTCGTGAGTCTGCTGTTTCTATTTGTTGAGTACCTACCTACCTTTGTGACTTGGTATAAATAAACAATGCAGCTTCCACGAGATTAGAGCTTTGTTAAGCTTATTTAAGCTCGCTTACTGATACTAGAGAGTACATAGCCTAGCCTAGAGTACGGAACGGTAACTAAGGATTTAATATAATCTTACAACAACATACATACATACTTCTACTGTTTATATAGTAATGTACAATTCACGGTCAAAAGTCTCTGCCCACCGTAACGTTTACAATCCTGTGCAGCACTATTTGAACATTATAACAACGTAACCTGTAGATCGAACCCACGTCGCGTCGGTTGGTGTTGCGGGTGGCTCCTTATACCACTCACACAACTAAATATTTACATAGCTAACATGTTGAAAATAATAATCACACTGAGTACTTTTAATTCAAGTATTTAAGTTTGTGTGTAACGTCTATTATGCCGGCGCCTCACTTGGGCTTATGACTTGGTGCCAACGTTGGCTACGAATAGAATAGCCAATAATTGCAACCAAGGTTGCGGCCTCATATGGGCTCCAATATAATTAGGCAAACACTCATGCCAAGAGCATTGGAAGGCTGGACGTTCGAGCAGATATCATTTATTCATCAAATTGATTGCTAGCAAGTCATGTCGGATGGGACACTTTTCGCTCTGGCTACTAACGCCCACGCATTGAGCACATATTATTATTATTTAATTAGTCAAAGGAAAAAGAAGCCAAGGAAACGGCGATTCTGGATGATAAAAATGCTTCAAAATTCTTCTGCTCGATATAATTCAATGAACTCCAACGCCGACGCCGAGTGGAGGAATGAACAAGTCATTCGTCCGCTCGGCGTTCATATCGCAGCACGTCCAGCACTCTGCACGACAGAGCACCGTACTGATGCAACCAATGTGTGGATCGAGAAGTTCTTATTGGATCAGTAGGAGGATCAAACAAATTCTTAAAATGAATTTGTTTTAACTAATTTAATTTTCTTACATCTTATCTCCATTACTTCAAAGTTAGTACAAATGAGTCCCGATTCATCCCGCCACCAGTGTCTCAGTTCATCCCGAACGTCTACAGTACGTAACGTAACGTACATTAGTTTAGATACGTCTCGCTCTCACTGTTTTTGTTGAATATTTATTTTATCAACATGTATGTATTTGATTCTCAGTTAGCTACAAATATAGGTATAAGTGTCAAGTATGTATACGTATATAAGTTAATCAAAGTGTTAGTTGTTATGTTAGTTTGGGGAGTTTATTGTGGTTTGCTTCATATTATATCAAATACTAGCTGCGCTCCGCGGTTTCACCCGCGTAACTCCCGATCCCGTGGGAATATCGGGATAAAAAGTAGCCTATAACCTTCCTCGATAAATGGACTATCCAACACAAAAATAATTTTTCAATTCGAACCAGCAGTTTCTGAGATTAGCGCGTTCAAACAAACAAACTCTTCAGCTTTATAATATAAGTATAGATTGTCGACACGAAGCATGTCATGAGGCACCCCCTAAAATTGATGATTATTGTCAGTGTCGGTTTTAGCACTACCAGCGCCCTGGACGAGATTTATACGACGCCCTCTAACTGCAATACAAACCCATATTATTATGGAAAAAGGAAAAAGAAATAATGAAATTACCATTTATTCAAAGAAATAACCATTTATTTAAAAAAAACTAATAAAATTTGACTTTTCTAGCTTTTCTGTCGGCGAACTCTTTTTTTATAATTTTATTAAAGTCGAAGTTTTCAGCAATTTCAAAGACAAAGTTGCCAAGTTTGTCAATCGGGATTGCGATATTGTCGATCGCAGATAGGTTTTTATCAGCTTGATAATATAAAATTTAAAACAACAACAACAACAACTTGCCACATTCTGATTAGGCAAAAAATATTTCAGACTTATGAGTTCATCACACAACATACACCCATCTATAACAGTTAATTTCAATTGGAGATCACCACAGAGTTTGACAAGGTCAGGTTTTCCCGGAATCTGTTTTATATTGTACAAAAAAGACAAATATTCCGAGTACTCATTTAACTGTTCAAATCTTTCATTGACCGAAATTAATGTAGTAAACTTTTTTTCTGGAGAAGTTATAGGTTCATCGCGGGGAGTAAAAAAGAGATAGATAATGTTTTTCTCGATGGTCGGGGATTCCCGGTAAAATTAAATGCATGCAGTGCAGTGGTCCGATTTGAACACTGTGTTCAATTCTAGTGTTGCCAACATAACGATTTTTTCGCTAAATTTATGGAATTTGCGAGTAAGTAGGCCTCGCTCAATGAGCAAAAGGAAATAAAGGGGCACCGAAATCCCTGGGCGGTCGCCCAACCGCGCCCTACCGTAACGCCGCTACTGATTATTGTATGAAAAACCTAACCGTTTTTAAATTAATCTTGTTTAAAAATAGATTTATTAATTACTAATTGCCCGGCAAAAGTTGTTTTGCCATATAAAAAAAAATTACACAAAAAGTTTCATAGAATTGGTTCAGCCGTTTAGGTGGAGTTTGCGCCTTAAGCACACCATGTTTATATTTTAGAAATGTTGTATAGGAGAATATAGAAAAGTGTTGTTTTTATACTTTTTTAAACATTTTTTTTAATTTTTCTGTCCTTAAGAACCATCCTCGTACCTTGAATACTATTCTAAAAAAATAATTAGTGAAATCGGTTCAACCGTTTTCACTTGGGAACACTTCAGCGATTCATTTTTATATTATAGAAGATTAAGGTGAAACCTTTTCCTACAAAAATACAAACGGTGGCGGTGAGTGAAACCGGACGGGGTGCGGGGTAGTGGTCCAACTGCACTGTCCGACACTGGTTGAACCATGGGACTCGAAGAAAGGTCATTTTACTTTCAACACAATGTACAGAATTTGAATAAAAACAACGAATTAGGCCAAAAGTAGGGTTATGTTTATCATTTTACACTTAACCATTTATAGGCGACGCAGAGGATTTGGCGATCGATGTAATCTTCATATTATCATGTCTTATACATGTACACATACACACTAGGTGTAGGTACCTACTACATGTTACTACACGGTAGTACACGAAGCGCGACGCGACGGTACACGGCACATCACCACATTCTTGTTAGTTCCCCGACCTTTGCTCATTCGTTTGTAAGGTACGTTAGAAATACTTCTCTCTCGCTGTACACACCTAAATGCTACCTACCTGTTGCCTTTCTGTATCTACGTTCCTAAATGAGACTGGGTTTTTAATCAACCTCCTTGTTACTTATTGTGGTAAATAAGTATCTTTCATATCGTAACACCCGTGGCTGTGACCCGGGGAAACTATACCCTTATATGCGATAAGGGTATACTTACTTATAGAAACAAAAAGCGTAGTAGCAGCTTTAAAGTGATGTGTTTATACATCGGCACCAACCTAGTAGCAACTGCTAGCAGTAGGTACCTACTGAGTGAGTAGGTAGGTATAGATAGAGGTGTATAGTAGGTGTACGTGCGCCGTTTATAGATCCACGCTTTCAACTTTCATATAATACAAACCAATAAAATATTCACAAGGGATACGGTCGAGCGACCGCGATGTGACGCGACGCGACGCGACGACTGCGTCTTCGGGCTCGTTATTAAACAACCAAAAGCTATTAGACTGGGTGTCTGCAGGAGTATGGCAGGAGTGGAGCAACGCGACGACGCCGCGGCCGTTCCCCGATACGAGTAGCGCTCCGAAACAACTCAGCGTTGCACTGCGGACTGTTTATGCATTTCTATTGGTGGAAACCGCTCCGCTCCTGTGGACAGGCAGCCTAGGTGATGTTGAATTACAGCCTGCTGATTTTTATCAGATATACTATTTTTTAAACTTCTATAAAACCTTTCTATAAAACCTCACATAGGTTTAAAAGTCTTAAAAATATTGAAAGTGGTGTTACGTCTATCGTTATTTAAAAGTTTAGCCTAATGATTTATTAAAAATATTATGTAATTTTTTTTTAGAATTAAGGGTACGGAATGCCCTTAATCGAGTGTTGTGTGTTGTGTCACACTTTTAGACTAATGAATTGTAGGGCTGAATGAGTACTAAATCGTTTATAATATTCGTCGATTATATGTTTGTAATGTATGCGTTCCGTTCTACGCGCCCTGTACCGCTCTCACGTGATTACTTCATTTTATCCTTAAAATATTAATATGAAAATATGCTGACAAGTTTTGGGAATGTTCGCTCTCAATTTCCCGGGAACTTTCTTAACGAAAATGTTGTTGCGATAAAATGAAGTGCAAAGTATTTTATCGCGAAACATTTTCGTTCGAGATTATGTCTCGGCTCATTAGCCGCATACCGTGATTGTACGGTACCTAGACCTACTGCGGACGACTTCACACGCGTGTCGGTCGATACATCTGTCGGTTGTTGTTGTGTGAAGGAGTACACATTACTAGGACAAGAATATATCGACACTTCTATACAGTTACCCAGGTCTTGTGCAGTTTTCATACAAGTATTACTTACACTTTTACAAATTGACAACAATAAAAAAAACCATATTAAAATGTGAACGCAACTCTACCCTATAACGTTCACTTAATAACAGTACCTAAGTAGATTTATATAAATGCTATCACAGGAATATAATTCAATTATGATAAAACCCGATAAAATGTGAACTTCCTAAGAATGTTTAGTATTCATTAATGTCGGAAGGTTGTTCGAATTTCGTCAATTTCCGACAGTTGGAAGTGGAACGTATTAATACGTTGTTATCGGAAACCTCACACGTCGTCATGTCAACGTTAACGGGAGCGTTCTCTCTCTCTCTCTCTCTCTACATCTCCCTCGATCAGGGCAGAGGCTGAGGGTGAGGCTGCGACCGCAGACTTTACACTACGTATCGGTGGGTTACTACGGTGATCTTTTCACATATAAATAGGTACAGTATGCGTCATAAGTACACTAACAGTTTGCTACCATTATACTAATAAACAAGTATTGAACTTACACACAAACATAAATACTTGAATTAAAAGTACTCAGTGTGATTATTATTTTCAACATGTGATCTATGTGTTTAGTTGTGTGAGTGGTATAAACCGGTATAATATAAACACCAACCGACGCGACGTGGTGGGTTCGATCCACAGGTTACGTTGTTATAATGTTCAAATAGTGCTGCACAGGATTGTAAACGTTACGGCCACATAACTTATATTCGACTTATATAAAAAACTTCCCCGGTTTTTCTTTAATATGGAAAATTAGATGAAAAGAAATAAAACACTTGAATACTAAATAAATAGCTATTGTTTGCAATTTGTTATTTTATATGACTGTCGGGGCGTCCTATCCCCTTCTGTCTCTGGATCAATAGTACTAGTGACTAGTACTACTGGAGGTACTAGTCAGGAGTACTATACTCCGCACCTCTACAAGGTGACTCGAGTCAGGCGACAGTTTACTCCCTGCTCTCTAGTCTATTGTAGGTATATATGTTCGCAGAATTATATTCAACAAAAAGGAAATGGAACGAGTTGTAAGATTTCCTATAGATTGATAGCGTCGTCGTGCGCGGCCCTGAAGTGTTGTTTACGGAGATATTCCATACAATCATATACTACTTGGGTTATTACTATCGGAGGTAGACAGGACACAAACAGCCTACTTGGGACAGAGTCAGAGATTTGACTCCTCATGGTCGGACAAGTCAGAGAAGACATGTGACAGATGTAACGTCACGTCATACATCATAACGTGTTACGGAAGATGTAGCTAATGTAACCTATTTGTTAGAAGGTGTACAGTCAGTCTTATGCTACAGTCTAGCTAGACATGACGTTTGCGTTCTAACACCTCTACGCAGACAAAGCACAAGAGTTAGTATGAATTAACAATGAATTCTACCACCCCCAGATTTAATTTTTTTATGTCACTTATCTAAGAGCACTTGGACTAATGAGAAGAATATAACTATGCCATAATTAAAGAAATTACAAACATATAAACATACAAGATAGTGGTGAAATACATGACCCTTGCAGTCGGGTCAAAAAGCTCCCGGTTTGCTCATCGTTACGGACGCTTCGTAACGATGATCAAACCCCTAAACGAGTTAAATATAAAAAAGAATATATTATTTTACAAAATAAAATATGTGTGATTATTTATCTGTCAATTACGAGAAACGAAACGCGGTGACCATGCCTGTCACGTGTTGTTTTAAACCTGCAGTACATTTTACCGAAAAAATACAAAACCTTCATGGATTGAGTCTTCAAAGCATAAACCATGACGTTATTGACCTTTTTTTTTTCAAAAAATAACGTTGTTTTGAGGAAAAAAGATAAATAATAATTGTAAGAGGTAAGTATAAAATAATCATTTGTAACTTTAAAAAACTTTAAACCTAGTAACCTAGTCTAACCTAGTCTACGAAGATCGCTTGCATCTCCCGGCTCGTACCTCGTCTCACCTCGTCACCGCCTCTACAAGTCATCAAATCGTCATTTAGAAGCGGTATAAATAAAGATGTGCTTCATCTCAATATATTCGGGACACCATCGGCACGACGACGACGACGAGGGACGCGACGCGCGACGCCCCGTTCGTAATTGTGACGTCATGTCACTCAAGTCTACTTCAGTATGTCATTACATAGAGTAAGTAATATGGACCTTGATCCGTGAGCGGTAAGGTCCAAGCGACGCGACGAGCAGTTGGTTAGCTGACGTATGTATGCGTGTAGTAGGTAGGTCCGTTCGCACGCACCATGCCACGTTGTCATCGTCTCACGTCTGTCTCCATACAAATAGAATTGATGTTGGTCATGTCCAACATACGACTCGACAAGTTTTAATAAAGTCGTTTATCTTAAAAATGACTCGGTTAGATCTCACACTTAATATATCACGCGTTATATTATAATCTGCAATCGTTATATCTTATATGCGTAAACTTTCTTCTTGGCAAATATGTAGTGTCTTAACTGTCAATTTATTTTTAAATTAGTAAGTTTTTCTTGATTGTAACCGATTAGGTTACAAAAGCGCTACCGATCGAGTACCACAGCACAGAGCACCCCACAGCTGCACAGAGCGCCACGTAGAACCAGTTGATGAAACGCTATAACGAACACAAAATGAATTACCTAAGTAGGTACATACGTCGTCGGTCGTCGCGCGTCGTGTGGTGACGTCACACAAATCCTTACTCCACTCATATATTCTCACGAAGTAATCTAACTTCGAGTAGAATCACTGTGATGTTGTTGGCTGTGTTATACAATGTATGTAGAGGTACATTGATATTCTACAGGCACACTGCAGGTACTCACTTATGTACTAACTAACATTAGGCATAAGTACATGACTGTGCTCTGGTGGGTTCACTCGCTAATTTGATAACAAATCTATGGAGTATCGGTGGGTTGATTATTCATTCAGGTGGCCAAAGGGTAGCCAAAGGCTGGCCAGAGGGTGGCCAATGTAATAGCTCGGTAGCTAGGTTGTTAATGCTACGAGTAAAACATTTGACTGACTGAATGAAGGGCAACACTTTTATTCCTTCAATATTTATTCTTTGGAAATGGCTTCGATGGCAAAATATCCTTAACGAAATTCCGATATCGAAGTAAATTGTAGATATTTGACCGCTTGGCGCGGTGTTTGCGGACTAGATCGGCAAATACTGCTGACATTGCTGACTGCTCACACTGTGCTGACTGCTCACCCCTGCAAGCTGACATCTAGTCAACATCCGCTCATGGATTCACTTACTCTTAGAAGCCATAATATTTTGTTACAATTTGAAACACTTCTGTGCATATTTAAGTAACTTTACAAAACTTGTTTACAAAGACTTTCAATAAATACGAGTATTCTTAGAAGTAATAGACCGGTCACCGGACAATTGCAACAAACTTTTGTCACAAATTGCTTTTACTTTCTACTTAGTTGTAAATCTGAATATATTTAGTAAACATCGGAAATTTTTCCTTTGGTCTAATTTCAGGCGTCGCGTCGTCGTGTCAGTAGAGCTTCAGTGAAGTCACATTTGACGTATTTCAAAGTGTAGTTTTGTTTTGTTACAATTAAATGAATTTGGAATTTATGATACTTACATATGAAAAACAATTGTAATAATAAAACACTATATATTTTTTTGTAAATAAAAACGCGTCGCGACACCACACTGGTCAATACGAAATAGAAAGACGAAACGAAAATAACTGGCTTGCTTTCTATGCAAAAAGTGTCGTTACAACTTTTGGTCTTCATTTTTTCCGTCTAGCCCCCTTTCGCAACGCGCGATAAGGAAATTTCGTTCCAATAAATTCGAAACCGTATAATTTGGCTACCATTTGCTACGCACCCGGATTAAATACGTGGGATGAAATTCATAATTCACTTATTGCGAATTCTGTGTTGAATTGAGTTTAAATCGTTCAAATACTTTAAAATCCCTTACAAAAATTATTTGAAGCGGGATATAGTTGCCATGTCGCGTATAACTTTAGTAGGAAGTTATAACCATGTTAGATTCTAATCATATAGGTAAGTATAATACTTGTGTTGTACCGTGGTTGTGATGTACTCTCTCGATTCTAAACATATCAAAATATAACGAAACTGAATAGACAACAGCGGCGGTAGGTCGTTGAGCGGCGTGTCCGCCGGTAGTCGGCGCTTCGAGGTGTCGTTAGAGGAGCGCCCGCACGCCGCCCGCACGCCGCCCGCACGCCGCGGGAGGGTAGAGGGATTGAACGTATTATCTGGATTCAACTGAAATATATGATAGTTTAGTGGTAAATAACACCAAAACCGTTGTATGTAAAGTACGCTAGGTATGTGTACCTATGTGTGTTGTATCTTTGTATCGTGTACGTTGTGTCGACTTCGGTGCGACACGTGTGTGGGGCGCTGCAGGGGGCGCTACTGGGGGGGGGGGCGCGGGGGGCGCTACGGAATTTACAATTACATTCTTCCACCTCTCGAAGGTGTGTTACGCGCGACGGCGCGGCGGTTTACAGTGAATCTGATTAAGGTGAATGATATCCGGAATGATGTCCGAGAATATTACATTTTTATCAGATTTCTCAGATGACCGCGTGAGAAATTTAAATGTAATGTTATTTTCTATTCTGCGTATCTTCTGAAAGCTTAACTAGACTTTAAAACTTTCCTTAATTCAAAAGCTGCATTCCTACCTGTGCCATATTATCTCACTGTATGTTTGTATTTCCTTCACGCTAAAACTACTCAACTGCTCGGTATAAGTACCTATAGATACTTAGCTGAAACCCGGTATTTGCATAATACCGTTAAGGGAGATCGTTGAAGGTAATGGGCGGGTGAAGCAGGCTGCGGGGCATATATTGACACATCACATTACAATTTCATATCATCGTAAAGTCAAAGTTCAAGTACTTAGTTGACTAATTTTAATAGCTTCGCAGATTATAAAACAATTTGATCTAGTTGGGTCATTTTTACGAAAAACGGTTCGTTTTGAATTAGGCGCGCTCAATGTTCGACATCACCGTTTTAAACGATAACGTGACGTCACCGGGACCTTGTACCTATGTATGTATAGACACACAGCACAACACAACACACAGCACAACACACAATGAAACCTCACACCCCCGCACGATGTAAATCCACGCATAGAATGGAATCAGTACACGAGTGTTGTACGAGTATATAAACAATGGAAGTATAAAACCACTCTCGTTGTAGCATACGCAACACACTCAGGAATTTAAGATACGATTGGTGGCTTCCAGCTACATTAGGGTCAGACCACGGAAGGTAATCTGCCGATGAAATACGAGTTCTTGTACGGGATAAAATGCAGCAAGTATAAAACTTCCTACCTTGAGTCTCGATGACCATCCACCTCTCCGGATCAGCGCTGACGGATTCACTAGTCCAAGGTATTGGAGAACACTTGGAGCTGCACAAAAGTCACTAGTTCTTCGAGAAAATAGGTACACAAGAAACTGTTGGCACAGCGGTCGTCACGATACAGTCTCAAACAGCGGTCAGTTCGCAACTGGGGAGTGCGGGCTTGCGTCGCATTCATCGCCAGGTTTTGGCGGTAGTCATGAAAAAGTCTTTTCACGTTTACCCGCCATCTTCGATACATTTTGGTAGATGAAGTTTTGCTACCCACATTCCAAGGGTGCAGCTTGCTACTTTATACCTATACGTCGATCTCGATTTCATCGGTTAGATATACATATTTACGATTGTTATAGGTACTAGTCGATTGAATATTTAAAACGGTATGATGACGGAACACTCGTATTAGATTAATCCGTTATATTTTACGATATAAATACGTAAATGGTTACCATCGCGTCGCGTCGCGTCGGGGACAATATGTTTACACGTTCAGATTTTATTTTAAATCGACCACGTAGACAAAAGTAATGGTTTGTTACAATAATTTTAACTATACCATGTGTTTCAGTGAAGGAGTTTTAACTATACTACGTGTTTCAGTGAAGGAGTTTTAACTATACCATGTGTTTCAGTGAAGGAGTTTTAACTATACCACGTGTTTCAGTGAAGGAGTTTTAACTATACCACGTGTTTCAGTGAAGGAGTTTTAACTATACCACGTGTTTCAGTGAAGGAGTTTTAACTATACCACGTGTTTCAGTGAAGGAGTTTTAACTATACCATGTGTTTCAGTGAAGGAGTTTTAACTATACTACGTGTTTCAGTGAAGGAGTTTTAACTATACCACGTGTTTCAGTGAAGGAGTTTTAACTATACCATGTGTTTCAGTGAAGGAGTTTTAACTATACCACGTGTTTCAGTGAAGGAGTTTTAACTATACCACGTGTTTCAGTGAAGGAGTTTTAACTATACCACGTGTTTCAGTGAAGGAGTTTTAACTATACCATGTGTTTCAGTGAAGGAGTTTTAACTATACTACGTGTTTCAGTGAAGGAGTTTTAACTATACCACGTGTTTCAGTGAAGGAGTTTTAACTATACCATGTGTTTCAGTGAAGGAGTTTTAACTATACCACGTGTTTCAGTGAAGGAGTTTTAACTATACCACGTGTTTCAGTGAAGGAGTTTTAATACGAAAGGAGGTTGTTCCAGACGTCTAGGCGAACAAATTTTGTTCGACGACTTTTGGAAATTCGTAATACAATGTATAAAATTGTATTCGCTTTGTATAACTTAGTAGGTATGTATGTATATTGTCGTGTGGTTATAATCGAAATAACATTGTTGTTTGTCTTTGTTTATTTTAAATATGGTAAGTTTGTAAGGTAATCTAATTAGTCGTTGTATACACAGAACACGCGGGTAGAGTGCCGTCTGTTATCATCACACGAGAACACATTTAAATATGGTAAGTTTGTAAGGTAATCTAATTAGTCGGTGTATACACAGAACACGCGGGTAGAGTGCCGTCTATTATCATCACACGAGAACACATTTAAATATGGTAAGTTTGTAAGGTAATCTAATTAGTCGGTGTATACACAGAACACGCGGGTAGAGTGCCGTCTGTTATCATCACACGAGAACACATTTAAATATGGTAAGTTTGTAAGGTAATCTAATTAGTCGGTGTATACACAGAACACGCGGGTAGAGTGCCGTCTGTTATCATCACACGAGAACACATTTAAATATTGTAAGTTTGTAAGGTAATCTAATTAGTCGGTGTATACACAGAACACGCGGGTAGAGTGCCGTCTATTATCATCACACGAGAACACATTTAAATATGGTAAGTTTGTAAGGTAATCTAATTAGTCGGTGTATACACAGAACACGCGGGTAGAGTGCCGTCTGTTATCATCACACGAGAACACATTTAAATATGGTAAGTTTGTAAGGTAATCTAATTAGTCGGTGTATACACAGAACACGCGGGTAGAGTGCCGTCTGTTATCATCACACGAGAACACATTTAAATATGGTAAGTTTGTAAGGTAATCTAATTAGTCGGTGTATACACAGAACACGCGGGTAGAGTGCCGTCTGTTATCATCACACGAGAACACATTTAAATATGGTAAGTTTGTAAGGTAATCTAATTAGTCGGTGTATACACAGAACACGCGGGTAGAGTGCCGTCTGTTATCATCACACGAGAACACATTTAACTTAGTACCGAGGAGTTGGGAACCTTTCATCTAGCTATATGTATGTATGTAACGTGTGAAACTGTCGCTCGGTCATTATCTCCCGGCATTTTGTTTGTTCAATGTTAAATGTGTTTGTTTCGCAATTAATTAACACTTGAACTTTGTTCTCGTCTCGTCTCCCCCCCCCAAGCCTCGCCTCCTTCCTTTCGTCTCCAACTTGACGCGAGTGTTGTTGTTGTACATAATATACAGTATACATACACGTACATGGGGGGGGCCGAGTTATTTACATTACCTATATATTGTTGAATGGAAAGATACTGAAATAAACGACAAATTCACGTAATTTATGATGATAAACTGCATCCGCGTGAATGCAGGTCGCTCGAGCGCGGGGAATGTTCCCATCCGTCCCCCTGCTCTCTGTCCGCTATTCATGATGGGGAACAAATGTTACAGTTTAATATAATAAAAATCACATCTGTCTGCAAACATTGACCTCGCCGCGTAACGCACAGTTCATTTTCAGGCATTACCTCAAAAAAAAACTTATAGTTTCCAAAATTTGAAGTACTAGTTTTTTTAAACTGATGAAGATTTGTGAATTTATAGCCGCCGATACAGATACACAAATATTTGGGAATTGATTTCGAATTGAAATTCCCACTAGGTAGAATATAGTTATAGAGAACTCTTATTTCCCCAAAAAGTAACACAAATACCGATGTAATGTTCTATTATTGGAGTATTGACAGTATCAACAAGTGAGGAGTGATGCGTTAGAAACGTTACATGGATCATATGTCTAGTACAAGTAGGCTACTAGTGATGCAAACGGTTCATACTCCCCTTGCTTGGCTCTCTCTGTATGTAGAGGTACTTATACGGTGACTCGTAGCCCGTAGCCCGTAGCTACCTCTACGAGTACTCGTAGCACACACACCTTGTACTTTAACTTTTTAATAAGTTAATTTAACAATAATACATTTTGGAACTGTACGTTGGGGCTCCCCTAACTGTACGTTGGGGCTCCCCTAACTGTACGTTGGGGCTCCCCTAACTTTATCGACTGTACAGTTACATTGCCAAGTAAGTAGGTACATTTGTTGTTTATTGATATATTTCATTATCGTTTCAATAATGGTTGGGATATTTCTTCAAGATATCTTTAACATCTTATCTAGAATGTTCTAATACAATGTCTAAATAAATCGATGCCTATATAAATGATCCTGGACAGAATGTACACCTAACAAACAATGTCCCCGGGGCTACGAACACAACACACGATATTACCATATTTCATTACATCTACCATTAGTCGTACCTACGTCAATTACCATACTTTTGCTAATTCCCCGACCTCCCGTCATTTTGGTAAAATAGTTTGTTTAGTTCGGAAATTCCGATATACTCGTAGTTACCCCCGGCCCCCCGGCCCCCCGGCCCCCCGGGCCCCCCGGCCCCCCTGGTCCCCTTAAGTACCGCAAAGAGGGCGCGAGTATAATTAATATGTCCTGGCCGGATGTGTCCGTGACCCCGGGGGACTAGGTGTGTTGTAATAAAAACCAAAAGTCATTATAAACCGGGTAAAGGTCACCCTGACCTCGGTACCTACGCTACGTATATAGCTGGCAACTCCTTGGACCGGAGCCGTGGTCACCATACGTACATACATAGCTGCTGCCCTCGGCTCCGGCCGCCTCGGGTCCACTGAATACATTGGATATGTAACGTCAAATACATACAAATATATATGTACATATTGTTATACTAAAAGATTAGTAAATAATATATGTATGTATTAATATGGTGTAAGTACTACCGCGGAATTACAGTTATAATATGGTGTAAGTACTACCGCGGAATTACAGTTATAATATGGTGTAAGTACTACCGCGGAATTACAGTTATAATATGGTGTAAGTACTACCGCGGAATTACAGTTATAATATGGTGTAAGTACTACCGCGGAATTACAGTTATAATATGGTGTAAGTACTACCGCGGAATTACAGTTATAATATGGTGTAAGTACTACCGCGGAATTACAGTTATAATATGGTGTAAGTACTACCGCGGAATTACAGTTATAATATGGTGTAAGTACTACCGCGGAATTACAGTTATATTATGGTGTAAGTACTACCGCGGAATTACAGTTATAATATAAATTGACTTGAACACATGTGTCAAGATTGTAGTACGTGTGCGCCTGTTGTTGATGTAAGTACAGACACATTGGTCAGGTAGTGTATCCAGGGTGTCCCGTAATGAATGGCCAAGCGGCCACTTACGGATAGAGGACACTGTGCTGGATCAGAAAAACGAAAGTTATGTTCTATGAAAGTCTCTCGGTTCCCGAGATATCCGCCATTTTAAAAAAAATAAAAATTTCACTCCTTTCTCTATGTTTTGTGATGCCAAAACTACAAATGAAGGAATTATCCCAATCTGTTTTTTGGATAGTATTCCAGGATAAATGTGCTATCGAATGCCAACAATATTTTTTATGACACATTAAAAGTTTTTTTTTAATCCAAGATTTAACTCAAACTTCATGGTTTTTTAAATATTTTAACCTGCACTTTAATCTTTTAATCTTTCCCGGTGTAAAAAAATATATAAGCACCCTAGTGCCAAATTGTGTGTTGTAGTTGCGTTCACTCAGTGTTAGAGTCGTCGGCGTCCATTGGAGGTATACGTACTACTGCAGTCGATCGGATCGGATCGGATCGGATCGGATGTACTACGGTCGGTGTACACACGGCTATGTTCTTACAGTTTCTATATAGTGCAAGTGTTACTGTATTACCTACGTATCCGTTATGTACATATTTAGCGAGTGTGACGATATAAACACTTGAGTAACAAGTGTACGATGCATCGTTCCGTTAACAGCGCAGAAAATTAAAAACCGGTAATTACCGATATCCGAAATAATCCCAAAAGATATAAATATAATTCACGGATCGTTTCCGAACGTTTATTGTACCACTCGCCTACCGACGCCGACGCCGACGCGACGCGACGCGGGCCACGAGTAGAGTAGCGCGACACCACACTACCCCCCCTCCCTAGCTGCAGGGGGAGGTACTTCACTGTCGCCGACACTTGTGCACGGTTACTTTTTACGACGTAACATATTAAACTAGGAACGTGGAAAGAAATGTTACCTTCATTCGCCACATCGTCCACGACCGTGTCCGCCGGACGCTCACGCCGCGACCCACGCCGCGACCCACGCCACGCGCCGCACTTCAGATACCATAAAATTGAATTACGGTCCACCACTAAATTTCGAATTCCTCAACACAAAGACTCTTTTAAGTAGGAATAAATTCCATTGAGATGGTTCGCCGGCACCGAGCGAGCTATTGTCCTGTTTCACCCCGGTGCGGTGCCGCGGTACCCAGGGGGGGGGGGGGGGGCCGCGGGGTCGCGGGGGGCGGTATGACACGTCAGTGACAACACGACCGCCGCGACGCGACGCTACCTCACCTTCCTCCAACAACATACGTATTTACTTAGGACCGTCTCTCCCAGCGCTCCTCTCCGACAATCTGTCGACTACAATAATATCGTTACATACTTACCTCAACTACAATCATATTTACATTAACTCACTCTTATATATTATTCATATATGTATATATATTGTTTGTAGCTAATAAGTGAATGATACCTATTTCAGATAACTACAGGGTGGCTCTAAAATACGTTGACAAACAGTTTTATGAATAACTTTATTGTTTATATTGATACAGTGCTGTGAGTTCTAAATAAGAAAAATATAGTATTATTTTATCTTGAATATTTATTAGTTTTACAAATAACCGCCTTTTGCTTGGATACACAGGGTTAAACGTTTTCTAAAATTTACAACGATTTTCCGCACCTCCTCTTCAGATATTTTATCCCACGCATGAATAAGTGTAACCTTCAGCGGGTCTATATTTCTAATCGCAAAAATGATAGAATTTACTCCTCTAGCCGCCCTGGAGCCGCAGCAGTTGTCTCTTATCGCCAAAAACCGGATTCAGTTATGGTTTGGGGCGGTATTTGCTCAACAGGCAAAACTCCCCTAGTTTTCGTCGAAAAAGGTGTGAAAATGAACCAAGAAATATACCGACGCGATATTTTAGAGGGTGTAGTTCTTCCTTGGAGCCAGCAGCATTTCGGCAACCAACCGTGAAGTTTTCAACAGGACTCTGCTCCATCTCACAGGACATTAAGCGTGCAGCAGTGGTGTATGGTTAACTTTCCTGGGTTCATAAGTTCTAGGGAATGGCCTCCGTATTTACTGGACTTAAACCCGATGGATTACAGTGTGTGGTCTATCTTCGAGGTGAGGGTCTGTGCGACTCCACACACAAGTATAAACGCGCTGAAGGCAACACTTATTCATGAGTGGGATAAAGTATCTGTGCGGCTAGTACAGGTTTTACAAAACGTAAACGATGATCGTGACCGTTTTAACGCACACATACGTACCATTTTTAGTTTTTCTAGCAGTATAATAGACTCGATAGAGTTGATCGAGTAACTCGATGAATGAACGAACATTGTTTTTCTCTTTTGCGTACCTCTCAAAAAATAGAGATGGATGTTTGACGTTTCGAAATTCGTGAGCTAGTTGACAACATTGACAAAGTCAATTGTGAATAAAACCGTGTGTTATTTAAATAAGAAAATAATTATCTAGTGAAAATAATGATGACTTCAGCCTCCTAATTTGAGGTTTTGGTGGAGATCATGGAGCGGTAAGTTATTGTTTATCTTTGCAAATAAAGACATTGAACTTATTGTGTTTCAAACTAAACTACCAAGACATTTTCACTATTTGTAGTCACGGAGACCTTATGAAGCCTGCCGAGAGCCCCCACGGCATGCGGTAGGTTACTGGCGATGCGGAGGTGGGAAGAACTCACCTCCGCCTTCAATGAATATGTTCATGCACTAATATTTGTTTTGCCCTGCACTGCTTTGTCTTGTAAAGCTGTGGAGTGATTTTAAGTCGAATACAAGGAGGAAGGCGGCTAAGATTGGATCTTCCGTGTCAGGCACAGGGGGAGGGACGGCCTCGACTTTAGCACTGACAGACCTGGAGCAGCGGACCCTTACCATAATGGGTCCGCTGTCTGTTCTCTTCATACATTTTCAGTCATGTTATCTTCGGGGCAAACTATTTAATAATCATCAAAATGTTCTTATTTTCAGAAAACCTTGAGAACCTGCAAAGAGTTCCTGCTGCGTCTGATCCGCAGTGGAGGTCGCTGGCCGTAGAATTTATAGCAGAGAACGCGCGACGGTGGGAGCGATGTATAGCCCCAACAGCAGGCACTATGGCAAAAATGCCACTAAATCATCGAAACGAAACGTTATAATGTTGTACCAAATTTCATTTAAGCAACTCAAATTAAAATAAAGAACTTTCTTAAAAATGATTACCTTAGGTTAAGTTTTTATTTGTAGTTTTTAGTTATCTATATATATAAAAATCAATTGCTGTTCGTTAGTCTCGCTAAAACTCGAGAACGGCTGAACGGATTTATCTTATCTTGGTCTTGAATTATTCGTGGAGGTCTAGGGAAGGTTTAAAAGGTGAGAAACATCGGACTTACGCGGGTGAAACCGCGGGGCGCAGCTAGTCTATAATATAAAAATCAATTGCTGTTCGTTAGTCTCGCTAAAACTCGAGAACGGCTGAACCGATTTAGATGATTTTGGTTTTGAAATGTTTGTTGTAGTCCAGGGAAGGTTTAAACGGTCGTACTTACGCGGGTGAAACCGCGGGGCGCAGCTAATTGACCCGCAGTTTCACCCGTGTAATAATTTTCTACGCAATTTTCTTAATGTTTTCTTTCATAAGAACCACCTCCTGACAATAACAAAGACAACAAAAAAAAAAGAATTAGCAAAATCGGTTCAGCTGTTCACGAGATTTACGCTTAGCAACACATTCAGCGATTCATTTTTTAAATATGGATTAAACTATTTTTTACAATACCTACCTTATCCATCATCATTGATCATCCAACTAATATATATTTATATAGAAGTTAGAAGTTTGTATGTAGGTTAATTAAATCTTTATGTAAAAAGTACTACTGAACTGATTGCGATGAATAATGGATGGTGTGCACATAGCTGAAGCCCTGGAGTAATCACACGGGTTTGAGGCCAAATGGCGCTGTGTAATGTATGAAATTGGCCAAAGCCAACACGTAGAGGTTTTTTAACGTTTTAATATCATTAAGAACATTTCATGTGGAACTTTTCAGTTTCTATGATCACAGGCAGACTAAATAGTCTTACAAAATACCTATATATTTGAAAATTGTTACGTTCCCTAATTGAAACGTTCCTTATGTACCTATGCTACGGCTATAGCTAACGGTGTTCCGAGGTTTTGCAGCTGTTGTTTGCCGGGCTTAAGACTTCACCGAATGTAGTACTGGGTCCCAAACAGGTGGTACATCCCAACCATCTTCTCTTTTGAAATTATTTAGATGTTTTCGAATTTAAATCGCTTTACGAAGAATTCTAAGTTCCTAACGGTTCTCAGTAGCCAGTACCTGTGCTTGATCGAAGCGTAGATATTGATTAGGTTTATCCAGCATGTATTCCTCGTCAGTGTTAACTCCAACCAGCCAACTAAGGCAAGCCAGAGGTGATTTATGTATTTTGTACGACCCAGGCTCAGTAGCGCCAGGGTTCCTTAGTCAGGAATCATCAAATGTCATCAGTTTCATATTGAAACGTTGGTTCTGTAAAAGATCGCACACGTACTTGAACCCCTGGAAAAGAGGAGTCCGATATACAATCCGGTGCCAATAAAGCTCGAAGAGACAAAGTATTTTGCCGCCGTTCTTCACGGCGAGCCGCCTCTTCTTCTTCTAACATCATCCATGCTAACACACATCTTGGAAACATTTTTAGTTAGTTTTTTTTTATGTAAATAAATTCCTTTTACATGCTTCTCACTAATAATATTTGATCGAGTAAGAAAACGTTCACGTTTACCGTTTACGTACACGTTAACGAATTTCAAGTTGACAACGAATGTCAAATTACACCAAAATGAATGAACTCTTCTGTATACAACGTAATGTTTTTACTTATGTGTGGTATCAATTTTAGTTCCTTTACGTTTCCGATAGGGGCGCCTATTCTGAAATGTATGGAACGATATACGGATACGGTCATCGTTTTCGTATGGTTAAACCCATACTAAGGGCTCAGAAGTGGAGGTGCGGAAAATCGTTGAAAATTTCAGAAAACGTTTAACCCTGTGTATCCAAGCAAAAGGCGGTTATTTTGAAAACGAATAAATATTCAAGATAAAATAATACTATATTTTTATTATTTAGAACTCACAGCACTGTATCAATATAAACAATAAAATTATTCCTAAAACTGTTTGTCAACGTATTTTAGAGCCACCCTGTATATTATATTGGTACATACACATCAACAAAGTCTAGGGAACACGGGTCAAATAATGTTTTTTGGGGAAATATAGTATTTTTTTGGGTTTTTTGTCTTGAGTGTTGTATGTCAATAGAAGCGGAATTTTATACTCTTTTTAATGCTGTGACAACCCTTTAATTTTATTAAAGGGCAATCTCTTTTTGGCACGAGCCACTTTAAACGCAGAGCAATACCATGATGAGGTTGTGTACTCTATGGTGATACCCCACCAACAGCAGCTCGACCAATATTTCATGTTCATACAAGATAATGGATGTATTCCCACGTTAAGGCTGGTTGTGAACGAGTTCAGCGAAAACAGTGTCACTACATAGTATAAAACAAAGTCGCTTTCTCTGTCCCTATGTCCCTATGTATGCTTAAATCTTTAAAACTACGCAACGGATTTTGATGCGGTTTTTGACGTGACAACGTTTTATAAATTGGTTTGCCGGGTGACACTTCAAGAAACTGCGTTACGCTCCGCTGACGTTATGCGCTCACAATGAGAGCGAGTGAGAGGCACGCGGGCATGGTTAGCCCGCCTAAGAGCGAGAGAGACAGACATAAAAAGTGAAAGGCACGCGTCCCTTCCACTCGAGCACAGTTGTTGTCACGTAAAACTTTCGCCCGTATACCGACTTTACAGGCAACCAGTTTTTTAATAGATAGAGTGATTCAAGAGGAAGGTTTATATGTATAATACATCATAATATAGCCGTGCGAAGCCGGGGCGGGTCGCTAGTTATATTATAAAGAGGAAAAAATTGTTTGTTTGTTTGTACCGAATAGGCTCCGAAATACTGGACCGATTTTGATGAAACTTTGTATGAAGATACATTGATTCAATGGGAATAACATAGGCTACTTTATATCCCGATATTCCCACGGGATCGTTACGCGGGTGAAACCGCAGAGTGATGTTAGTCATACATAAACAAGTTGCTAGTACTATATAAATCGTAAAACTTGTCACATTATTTATATACCTCTCTTAATTCTGTTTGAGAGGGAAACCAGTGAAATATTTAATTAGTGATGTAAAGGTAACGACGTGGGGTGAGTCCGACCCGGCGCGGGCGGCGGGGTGAGTCCGTACACAACCCGACCTAAATAAATAAAGATACCACCTAATTATAATTGACTAACATTACATAATATAAACCGGTTTTGTGATTTAAATATTGCGGTTCATTTAATACATAATGAGGGAAACAATACAGAGTTGCGAGATCATTGTACCGTTGTACACGTGTACTTACACGTACATTACACGAGTAGGTACACGAGCCTTGCTATCTGACGGTGACGACACTACGACGACGACCGGGAGAGGACCTCGACTAGCGACCCGCCCCGGCTTCGCACGGCTATATTATGCATGTATTATACATATAAACCTTCCTCTTGAATCACTCTATCTATTAAAAAAAACCGCATCAAAATCCGTTGCGTAGTTTTACAGATTTAAGCATACAAAGAGATATAGGGACATAGGGACAGAGAAAGCGACTTTGTTTTATACTATGTAGTGATGATAATTCATGTACAAACGCGAGAAAACCCAACTAACGAAGTAGTCGTAGATTTTACGGTTAAACTCTCTCAGTAAAATCTATTGTAAAGTATTTGATCAATTACATTATTTCTTCCAGTTTTTATAAAAATAACTTTTACTTTTTTTGTAAATCAGGCCGAGACTTCTTTCATCAGTATTAGAAATGAGGTCTGAGTGTGTGTCCCCCGTCGTACGTATATACGTGACGTGTTGTTTGTTACGTTACGGTTTATAATACAATCTCGGTCCCTTGAGGTGCGGGGTGCGGGGGATCAACTCGTCGTCGGGCTACACCTGGACGTTATATATACATCCTCTCCAACCACCGAGCACCGACCAGCGCGACCGGACCGCACCACACCGGCTTGAGGTGCGGGGTGCGGGGGATCAACTCGTCGTCGGGCTACACCTGGACGTTATATATACATCCTCTCCAACCATCGAGCACCGACCAGCGCGACCGGACCGCACCACACCGGCTTGAGGTGCGGGGTGCGGGGGATCAACTCGTCGTCGGGCTACACCTGGACGTTATATATACATCCTCTCCAACCACCGAGCACCGACCAGCGCGACCGGACCGCACCACACCTGCTTGAGGTGCGGGGTGCGGGGGATCAACTCGTCGTCGGGCTACACCTGGACGTTATATATACATCCTCTCCAACCACCGAGCACCGACCAGCGCGACCGGACCGCACCACACCTGCTTGAGGTGCGGGGTGCGGGGGATCAACTCGTCGTCGGGCTACACCTGGACGTTATATATACATCCTCTCCAACCACCGAGCACCGACCAGCGCGACCGGACCGCACCACACCTGCTTGAGGTGCGGGGTGCGGGGGATCAACTCGTCGTCGGGCTACACCTGGACGTTATATATACATCCTCTCCAACCACCGAGCACCGACCAGCGCGACCGGACCGCACCACACCTGCTTGAGGTGCGGGGTGCGGGGGATCAACTCGTCGTCGGGCTACACCTGGACGTTATATATACATACTCTCCAACCACCGAGCACCGACCAGCGCGACCGGACCGCACCACACCTGCTTGAGGTGCGGGGTGCGGGGGATCAACTCGTCGTCGGGCTACACCTGGACGTTATATATACATCCTCTCCAACCACCGAGCACCGACCAGCGCGACCGGACCGCACCACACCGGCTTATTGCCAACTATAAATAACCCGAGGGTACGAATTGGGCCATGATTTACTTAACTACCTACCTTCATTATACCTTCTCTCAATGTATTTAACTCAACCGGCCTGATGGTCCGGTGCAGGTGGTACACAACTATATGTCACTTACTGAACATTGGTTTAATGTAAACGAATCTATTGAAGGGTACTTCTGGTAAATACACGTTGTGTTGTGAAATATGCAGCTTGTACTTTTACTATTGTTGTACCTATTGCCACCGGCACGGGACCGTGGGACGGACGGGACCGTGGGACTGATGGGACTTCTTCCACCGTCGTGGTACGTGGTCCGTGTACGTACTGTGGAGTCGAGAGATAACGTCTACCGTTCGTCGTGTGGGTGCGACGTGGGGTGTGGGCCGTGGGCCGCGGGAGGTGGGCCATGGGACGTGGGCCGCTGGACGTGGGCCGCGGGACGGTCCGCCGGAACCTTTCTGGAGCCTTAGAAATAAAATTATAACATAAAATAAAAAGTGACGAGCCACGGGTCATTACATCGTAATACTAGAGAGACGGCCGCGCCCCGGGCGTCCCCAGTGCCCCGGGCGGCCCGCTATATACCCGGACAGACACGGTCAGGTGGTTTAAAGAACATTTAGACTTTATTACGGTCCTACAGATGGGCTCTAAGATAATTGTGTTCGAGCTTCAACTTTACCGTCTCACTCGTTGTCTTCAACATGTTGTATGTACTCGTACTTTACTTACACTCTTCGTATACATATATAGGTGAGTCAATGTAACAACTTGACGTATATGACATGTTCTAATGTTGCTGCTTTATTACAATGGTAACATATAGTCGACCGGCTGCCCGGCCGGGGCGAGGAACACCCTGGCGCCCCGGGCGACCATCGCCCAGGGCACTCTCTGCTCGACTCCACTGACCACATAGGTTAAGGAATTACTTAATTGACAATATTAATTGAGAACTCGTAGGCTTTGGTCAGCTCAGTCAGGTCAGAAGGAGAAGGTGTTGGTGGTAGCGAGTCCCTGGGGCGTCTGGCACCGACCGTGAGCCCCCGGGGACACGCCGCGGGGGCCCCCGGGGACACGCCTGCTTGTACCTAGCGACAAGCGACGCGCTGACGTAAGGTTCACATATAAAATTCAAAAAAGATATCCTTTGAAGTAAAGCAACGTTTTTGAGAGAGTTATCTATACATTTTTAATATAAAGATATTTGAGAGTTTACTATACATACGGCAGTATGTATGTATATACATATATTGTACGCGAGTACGGAGCTTTACGTTGTGTGTGTGTGTGTATGTTTGTGACTCCTTCACGCAAAAACTACTGGACCGATTGCGATGAAACTCGGTACCTAGATAGCTGAAAACCTAGATTAACACATAGGCTACTTTTTATTTCGATATTCCCACGGGATCGGGACTTACACGGGTAAAACCGCGGGGCGCAGCTAGTTAATGGATATATTCTTCATAACATAATGACCCTTCCCTGACGTGACGCGTGACGCGAGCGTGATACAGCGTCCGTGTTCCCTCTGTGGGTTGTGGGTTGCTTACAAGTTTCGCAGTGATAATAAAAGTAGAATCAAAGTAAGTATGTATTTATACAGGGTTATTGGAAATTAATTGACACGGCGTTAAGGGCTTCTTCTGTGCACCTTAACAAACAACTTTTGTTCTACGACTTTTGTCGAAACTTAATAAGTACATATCCCAAAAAAAATATTTAAGTGTTTCTCGTAGGTACTGTCTGGTAATTTTCTATGTCTATGCGGCAAGTGCGCGCGCGCGATCGGCACGGGGCGCACTGCTGCGTGCGACCCGATCGGGTTGTACCATACCTACTATGATTGATTCTGTGACGTAGACGTAGAGTTGAGTATTATTTGAACTGTTGGATTTAATTTTTTATTTTTGTATGGAATATTTTTATAATGAATTTCCAAAAGTCGTAGAACAAAAGTTGATCGTTAAGGTGCACAGAAGAAGCCCTTAACGCCGTGTCAATTAATTTCCAATAACCCTGTATAATGTTTTTATAGTTGTATGTCGGTTAGTGAGTACATTGTGACATGTAGTTGACTCGTTGGTTGCGCCCGAGGACAACCCCGTCCCCGTCCCCCTACCCGGGTGGGCCACCGACACGTAGCTCGGTGCACCTCACCTCACGTCGAGTGCTGGTGCATAGCCCCGTGATACAGGACGTATAACACACCCCGAGGACAACCCCGTCCCCGTCCCCCTACCCGAGTGGGCCACCGACACGTAGCTCGGTGCACCTCACCTCACGTCGAGTGCTGGTGCATAGCCCCGTGATACAGGACGTATAACACACCCCGAGGACAACCCCGTCCCCGTCCCCCTACCCGGGTGGGCCACCGACACGTAGCTCGGTGCACCTCACCTCACGTCGAGTGCTGGTGCATAGCCCCGTGATACAGGACGTATAACACACATATTATCATTTAATTAACGAATCAGATTATATCAGAGACTAGCTTTTGCCCGCGACTTCGTCCGCGTAAAAGTAAAAAATGGACCAATCCATGTATGTCTAATCCATCTTCTTTCTTATCGGATGCCTACGTCATACAAAGAACACACCCTCCAAGTTTCTGATCAGCGGTTTAGGCTGTGCGTTGATCCGTCAGTCAGTCAGTCGTTCAGGGCAAAGAATTTTATATGTATAGATTGGATTTATTTATTAGATAACTAGCGACCCGCCCCGTCTTCGCACGGCTATATTATACATGTATTATACATATAAACCTTCCTCTTGAATCACTCTATCTATTAAAAAAACCGCATCAAAATCCGTTGCGTAGTTTTAAAGATTTAAGCATTCAAAGGGAAATAGGGACAGAAAAAGCGACTTTGTTTTATACTATGTAGTGAGTGATAGTATGAATATGTAAGTAAAGTGTTACTTAGCTATCTGTTACTTGTTTTATACAGACAGATGTATGAGCTGTGAGCTAGGTCTCATTATGGACGTGATACGGACGCGATATACACTCGCTACTGGAACGGACACCCTGTACCAAGTGATAACATTGTGTCCGTATGTCGCACACTCCACGAGATGTATTCGATAAACGAGTGACAAGTTCGTCACCTCCTACTGGACGTGGACACCCTGTACCACGCACACGACTCATCCCTTCTACTACTTTATACGAATAACTCTTTACATTTACATACTAATTGTTGATATACTCGTACCGAAGGGACATACAGACAGACAGACAGAGGTAGGTTCACTTCGAGACTTGTGCTCTCGTTTTATATACTTACTTTTTATTACTTTCTGTTGTAAATAGTTTGACGCGCGCCCTTCCCCCCCCCCGTGTCTACGGGGGGGGGGGGGAGGGGGGGGGGGAGACGACGATCAACTTACATTATACCCTGAGGCATATTTTTATCTAAATATATTCGGTTATCTGGTATAAAGGGTCCATAAAATAGTTCAATTTGTTTAGAAACTTACTCTCGAAGGAGTTTCAAATTGAGCGAGACGTGATTAGTGGTGGTCCCGACGCGACGGTGCGGGCGGCGGTGGTGTAGTGGAGCGAGGTGCGTCATCGGCGGGACAGAGGCGAGCTCGATAAATCCTGCGGAGCGGAGGTACCATTCAACATGTAAATGGAGGGGCGTCTTCATTGTCCTGCATCAACCCGATAGATCGCAGAGAGTCGACCGCCCCTCCCGTACCGCCCCGTACCGCCCCGCACCGCCCCGAGACAACTCTCTCACAGAGGAAGCGAGATTTATTGAAGTAAATGAGACATACATTAATAAGACAATATTATATAAAACAATCCGATAATGACGTAATGTTACGGACCGATACCGGTACCGGTACAATTGTCTCGGTTCTGTCATAATCATAATACTTATCGTTCGATGTGCCCGCCCTCGGCCCGCTGTGGCCCGCTGTGGCCCGGTGTGGCCCGGTGGGACGGGACGGGACGGGACGGGACGAGACATATACGATAACATCCCGACGTGTGGTCCCGGTGCAGGCATCCCTTCATACAACAATATCTACGTTATATCTCACACACACGTATATTATCTATTAGGTTCCTTGTTCGTACAATACATTCGTTCGTTAGAGGTACATTCACCGAGTGAGAAAGGCGCGCGAGTATCTCGCGCACTTTCAAAAAGCCGGACGTCCGCTCCTCGCCCCTCTCCCGCCAGAACTCCGGACTACGAACCATTTAGGATATCCGGATTATGTATGTATACCTTCTACATAATATTACACTTGTATTAAATACTTCACTTTGTTATGTATCATCTACAAAATTCAGCCATTTCCTTTATTTTGTCAGACTACCTATGTTTGTTTCCAGGAATTGATCTCTATTAGCAACACTATCGATTGGTACAAAAATATAGGATGATCATTTTTTTGCAAAATCAACAGGTTTGATTCTCGGCTAGGATAATGACTTTTTCAAAAATCTAATGATGCAGTTTTAGTTTTTGTCGAAATCGGGCACGCAACTCCTTTCAGCATTTTTCGCCATCTCTTATGGTTTAGGATATAGCCCTGAAGGCCCACATAAAAAATTCACCCTGTATATAACATCTATACATTATAAGATGTAATGTCCATAGAGTATAGTACTCGAGATAGAGGAGAGTATGCCACAGCCGCTAGCCGGCCGGTATAGTCTACCGCTACAACCATACTACATCACACTACACTATAACTCGCACTACATGTACGTACCCATCAAATATAATATCATCAAGTGGTAACACACGTCGCGTCACTCTACATCTACACAATACATCTATTTTTGACAGTTAGTCTCCCTCCTTTCAACCAGACGTGTCAAGAAAAAAAGGTTACTCAACGCATGGCAAGCGCCAGGAGGTGCTGTGCTATTGATTCTTCAATCATCTCATGCAAGGCTTTAAAGCGTAAGCTCGTGGACATGTATATCCTTTATACATCAGAAACACGAACCGGCGTTCCAGAACTCGCATTGCTGACGTCTCCCAAGAAACTGCGAAGCTGAAATATTTGCCGGAATGTTTACAAAGTAAAATAAAGGACATTATCTCTCTAGTGCGGGCGGTGTGGGCCCAACGTAATGTCAGGGTCGAGTCGAGCCGGTGCCGGTGGTGAAGGAGAAGGACATTATTTCTCTAGTGCGGGCGGTGTGGGCCCAACGTAATGTCAGGGTCGAGTCGAGCCGGTGCCGGTGGTGAAGGAGAAGGACATTATCTCTCTAGTGCGGGCGGTGTGGGCCCAACGTAATGTCAGGGTCGAGTCGAGCCGGTGCCGGTGGTGAAGGAGAAGGACATTATCTCTCTAGTGCGGGCGGTGTGGGCCCAACGTAATGTCAGGGTCGAGTCGAGCCGGTGCCGGTGGTGAAGGAGAAGGACATTATCTCTCTAGTGCGGGCGGTGTGGGCCCAACGTAATGTCAGGGTCGAGTCGAGCCGGTGCCGGTGGTGAAGGAGAAGGACATTATCTCTCTAGTGCGGGCGGTGTGGGCCCAACGTAATGTCAGGGTCGAGTCGAGCCGGTGCCGGTGGTGAAGGAGAAGGACATTATCTCTCTAGTGCGGGCGGTGTGGGCCCAACGTAATGTCAGGGTCGAGTCGAGCCGGTGCCGGTGGTGAAGGAGAAGGACATTATCTCTCTAGTGCGGGCGGTGTGGGCCCAACGTAATGTCAGGGTCGAGTCGAGCCGGTGCCGGTGGTGAAGGAGAAGGACATTATCTCTCTAGTGCGGGCGGTGTGGGCCCAACGTAATGTCAGGGTCGAGTCGAGCCGGTGCCGGTGGTGAAGGAGAAGGACATTATCTCTCTAGTGCGGGCGGTGTGGGCCCAACGTAATGTCAGGGTCGAGTCGAGCCGGTGCCGGTGGTGAAGGAGAAGGACATTATCTCTCTAGTGCGGGCGGTGTGGGCCCAACGTAATGTCAGGGTCGAGTCGAGCCGGTGCTGGTGGTGGTGGTGGTGGTGAAGGAGAAGGACCGACATTTGACGACGATTCAACCAACTTTGACAAATACCACTTTGACATTATTGTATAAATTGTGTAATGAATACTTCCCCCCTTGCTCCCCCTCGCCCGTGGCCTGCGCCCTTGGGCCGCGGCTGCTGTAACCAGACTGAACGGTCGGTCGATAGATCACCGACAGATGAATCGCCGCAAATGTTGGCCGATTGAAGCCCATCAACTGCGTTCTTTATCCATCGACTCGTTGTATCCTAGATTGTAACTTCTGAGTAGGTTGTTATTGTTGAAATGTTCCATAAGTACCCGACACACCGGGCCGTCCATCACGTGTCCGACCTAACACTCTCCTACAGTACGTTGAAATGTTCCACAAGTACCCGACACACCGGGCCGTCCATCACGTGTCCGACCTAACACTCTCCTACAGTACGTTGAAATGTTCCACAAGTACCCGACACACCGGGCCGTCCATCACGTGTCCGACCTAACACTCTCCTACAGTACGTTGAAATGTTCCACAAGTACCCGACACACCGGGCCGTCCATCACGTGTCCGACCTAACACTCTCCTACAGTACGTTGAAATGTTCCACAAGTACCCGACACACCGGGCCGTCCATCACGTATCCGACCTAACACTCTCCTACAGTACGTTGAAATGTTCCACAAGTACCCGACACACCGGGCCGTCCATCACGTGTCCGACCTAACACTCTCCTACAGTACGTTGAAATGTTCCACAAGTACCCGACACACCGGGCCGTCCATCACGTGTCCGACCTAACACTCTCCTACAGTACGTTGAAATGTTCCACAAGTACCCGACACACCGGGCCGTCCATCACGTGTCCGACCTAACACTCTCCTACAGTACGTTGAAATGTTCCACAAGTACCCGACACACCGGGCCGTCCATCACGTGTCCGACCTAACACTCTCCTACAGTACGTTGAAATGTTCCACAAGTACCCGACACACCGGGCCGTCCATCACGTGTCCGACCTAACACTCTCCTACAGTACGTTGAAATGTTCCACAAGTACCCGACACACCGGGCCGTCCATCACGTGTCCGACCTAACACTCTCCTACAGTACGTTGAAATGTTCCACAAGTACCCGACACACCGGGCCGTCCATCACGTGTCCGACCTAACACTCTCCTACAGTACGTTGAAATGTTCCACAAGTACCCGACACACCGGGCCGTCCATCACGTGTCCGACCTAACACTCTCCTACAGTACGTTGAAATATTCCACAAGTACCCGACACACCGGGCCGTCCATCACGTGTCCGACCTAACACTCTCCTACAGTACGTTGAAATGTTCCACAAGTACCCGACACACCGGGCCGTCCATCACGTGTCCGACCTAACACTCTCCTACAGTACGTTGAAATGTTCCACAAGTACCCGACACACCGGGCCGTCCATCACGTGTCCGACCTAACACTCTCCTACAGTACGTTGAAATGTTCCACAAGTACCCGACACACCGGGCCGTCCATCACGTGTCCGACCTAACACTCTCCTACAGTACGTTGAAATATTCCACAAGTACCCGACACACCGGGCCGTCCATCACGTGTCCGACCTAACACTCTCCTACAGTACGTTGAAATGTTCCACAAGTACCCGACACACCGGGCCGTCCATCACGTGTCCGACCTAACACTCTCCTACAGTACGTTGAAATGTTCCACAAGTACCCGACACACCGGGCCGTCCATCACGTGTCCGACCTAACACTCTCCTACAGTACGTTGAAATGTTCCACAAGTACCCGACACACCGGGCCGTCCATCACGTGTCCGACCTAACACTCTCCTACAGTACGTTGAAATGTTCCACAAGTACCCGACACACCGGGCCGTCCATCACGTGTCCGACCTAACACTCTCCTACAGTACGTTGAAATATTCCACAAGTACCCGACACACCGGGCCGTCCATCACGTGTCCGACCTAACACTCTCCTACAGTACGTTGAAATGTTCCACAAGTACCCGACACACCGGGCCGTCCATCACGTGTCCGACCTAACACTCTCCTACAGTACGTTGAAATGTTCCACAAGTACCCGACACACCGGGCCGTCCATCACGTGTCCGACCTAACACTCTCCTACAGTACGTTGAAATGTTCCACAAGTACCCGACACACCGGGCCGTCCATCACGTGTCCGACCTAACACTCTCCTACAGTACGTTGAAATGTTCCACAAGTACCCGACACACCGGGCCGTCCATCACGTGTCCGACCTAACACTCTCCTACAGTACGTTGAAATATTCCACAAGTACCCGACACACCGGGCCGTCCATCACGTGTCCGACCTAACACTCTCCTACAGTACGTTGAAATATTCCACAAGTACCCGACACACCGGGCCGTCCATCACGTGTCCGACCTAACACTCTCCTACAGTACGTTGAAATGTTCCACAAGTACCCGACACACCGGGCCGTCCATCACGTGTCCGACCTAACACTCTCCTACAGTACGTTGAAATGTTCCACAAGTACCCGACACACCGGGCCGTCCATCACGTGTCCGACCTAACACTCTCCTACAGTACGTTGAAATGTTCCACAAGTACCCGACACACCGGGCCGTCCATCACGTGTCCGACCTAACACTCTCCTACAGTACGTTGAAATGTTCCACAAGTACCCGACACACCGGGCCGTCCATCACGTGTCCGACCTAACACTCTCCTACAGTACGTTGAAATGTTCCACAAGTACCCGACACACCGGGCCGTCCATCCGACCTAACACTCTCCTACAGTACGTTGAAATGTTCCACAAGTACCCGACACACCGGGCCGTCCATCACGTGTCCGACCTAACACTCTCCTACAGTACGCGGGTGCTGTGAGGGCTCCTCTACCCGCGGGTGCTGTGAGGGCTCCTCTACCCGCGGGTGCTGTGAGGGCTCCTCTACCCGCGGGTGCTGTGAAGGCTCCTCTACCCGCGGGTGCTGGGAGGGCTCCTCTACCCGCGGGTGCTGTGAAGGCTCCTCTACCCGCGGGTGCTGTGAGGGCTCCTCTACCCGCGGGTGCTGTGAAGGCTCCTCTACCCGCGGGTGCTGTGAAGGCTCCTCTACCCGCGGGTGCTGTGAGGGCTAACACTCTCCTACAGTACGTTGAAATGTTCCACAAGTACCCGACACACCGGGCCGTCCATCACGTGTCCGACCTAACACTCTCCTACAGTACGTTGAAATGTTCCACAAGTACCCGACACACCGGGCCGTCCATCACGTGTCCGACCTAACACTCTCCTACAGTACGTTGAAATGTTCCACAAGTACCCGACACACCGGGCCGTCCATCACGTGTCCGACCTAACACTCTCCTACAGTACGTTGAAATGTTCCACAAGTACCCGACACACCGGGCCGTCCATCACGTGTCCGACCTAACACTCTCCTACAGTACGTTGAAATGTTCCACAAGTACCCGACACACCGGGCCGTCCATCACGTGTCCGACCTAACACTCTCCTACAGTACGTTGAAATGTTCCACAAGTACCCGACACACCGGGCCGTCCATCACGTGTCCGACCTAACACTCTCCTACAGTACGTTGAAATGTTCCACAAGTACCCGACACACCGGGCCGTCCATCCGACCTAACACTCTCCTACAGTACGTTGAAATGTTCCACAAGTACCCGACACACCGGGCCGTCCATCACGTGTCCGACCTAACACTCTCCTACAGTACGTTGAAATGTTCCACAAGTACCCGACACACCGGGCCGTCCATCACGTGTCCGACCTAACACTCTCCTACAGTACGTTGAAATGTTCCACAAGTACCCGACACACCGGGCCGTCCATCACGTGTCCGACCTAACACTCTCCTACAGTACGTTGAAATGTTCCACAAGTACCCGACACACCGGGCCGTCCATCACGTGTCCGACCTAACACTCTCCTACAGTACGTTGAAATGTTCCACAAGTACCCGACACACCGGGCCGTCCATCACGTGTCCGACCTAACACTCTCCTACAGTACGTTGAAATGTTCCACAAGTACCCGACACACCGGGCCGTCCATCACGTGTCCGACCTAACACTCTCCTACAGTACGTTGAAATGTTCCACAAGTACCCGACACACCGGGCCGTCCATCACGTGTCCGACCTAACACTCTCCTACAGTACGTTGAAATGTTTCACAAGTACCCGACACACCGGGCCGTCCATCACGTGTCCGACCTAACACTCTCCTACAGTACGCGGGTGCTGTGAGGGCTCCTCTACCCGCGGGTGCTGTGAGGGCTCCTCTACCCGCGGGTGCTGTGAGGGCTCCTCTACCCGCGGGTGCTGTGAAGGCTCCTCTACCCGCGGGTGCTGTGAAGGCTCCTCTACCCGCGGGTGCTGTGAAGGCTCCTCTACCCGCGGGTGCTGTGAGGGCTCCTCTACCCGCGGGTGCTGTGAGGGCTCCTCTACCCGCGGGTGCTGTGAAGGCTCCTCTACCCGCGGGTGCTGTGAGGGCTCCTCTACCCGCGGGTGCTGTGAGGGTGTAACTATTACATTCTAGTCTTTGTTTGTTTTAAAAGATTCTTATCTTTATTTATGAACTCATTGTAGAATTAGTAAGTAACGAAGTAGGTAGTTAGGTACCTAGTTACCTACTTATTGGTATCTCTTTAATTAAATAAAAAAAATAGTTATCTGTAAAGTCGTTTTACGGCCGATAATTTACGTGATGACGTCATACGAACTGTTTTGTATCGTTGACATTACCATTTTGCATACTTCACAACGTTGCTATGGTTATCTTGTCAATTGTAAGTTCATCATCATGTTTATGGTTTCTTTACACGAACACAGATTATAACTTGAAATTAAATAGCTACACCGGCCACACCGGGCCAACTCTAGCTACACCGGCCACACCGGGCCAACTCTAGCTACACCGGCCACACCGGGCCAACTCTAGCTACACCGGCCACACCGGGCCAACTCTAGCTACACCGGCCACACCGGGCCAACTCTAGCTACACCGGCCACACCGGGCCAACTCTAGCTACACCGGCCACACCGGGCCAACTCTAGCACAACAACGTAATGCATATACGTAAAGATGGCGCTAGTGTGCGTGCCTACATTCACTTGCTAACAATCCTTTACAGATCCTACCCCTAATTATGTTTTTAGAACTATTTGTAGACGAATTCTACGATTTTATAGCTTGAAAAAAGTGGTTCGACTTCGTAGACAAGTGCTACAACTTCATAGTCAAGTGCTACAACTTCGTAGAGTAATGCTACAACTTCGTAGACTAATACTACTACTTCGTAGACAAGTGCTACAACTTCATAGTCAAGTGCTACAACTTCGTAGACTAATACTACTACTTCGTAGACAAGTGCTACAACTTCATAGTCAAGTGCTACAACTTCGTAGACTAATACTACTACTTCGTAGACTAATACTACTACTTCGTAGACAAGTGCTACAACTTCGTAGACTAATACTACTACTTCGTAGACAAGTGCTGCAACTTCATAGTCAAGTGCTACAACTTCGTAGACTAATGCTACGACTTCGTAGACTAATACTACTACTTCGTAGACAAGTGCTACAACTTCATAGTCAAGTGCTACAACTTCGTAGACTAATACTACTACTTCGTAGACAAGTGCTACAACTTCATAGTCAAGTGCTACAACTTCGTAGACTAATACTACAACTTCGTAGACTAATACTACTACTTCGTAGACTAATACTACTACTTCGTAGACAAGTGCTACAACTTCATAGTCAAGTGCTACAACTTCGTAGACTAATACTACTACTTCGTAGACAAGTGCTACAACTTCATAGTCAAGTGCTACAACTTCGTAGACTAATGCTACAACTTCGTAGACTAAAACTACTACTTCGTAGACAAGTGCTACAACTTCATAGTCAATTGCTACAACTTCGTAGACTAATTAAATACTACTACTTCGTAGACAAGTGCTACAACTTCATAGTCAAGTGCTACAACTTCGTAGACTAATACTACAACTTCGTAGACTAATACTACTACTTCGTAGACTAATACTACTACTTCGTAGACTAATACTACTTCGTAGACAAGTGCTACAACTTCATAGTCAAGTGCTACAACTTCGTAGACTAATACTACTACTTCGTAGACAAGTGCTGCAACTTCATAGTCAAGTGCTACAACTTCGTAGACTAATGCTACAACTTCGTAGACTAATACTACTACTTCGTAGACAAGTGCTACAACTTCATAGTCAAGTGCTACAACTTCGTAGACTAATACTACTACTTCGTAGACAAGTGCTACAACTTCATAGTCAAGTGCTACAACTTCGTAGACTAATACTACTACTTCGTAGACTAATACTACTACTTCGTAGACTAATACTACTACTTCGTAGACAAGTGCTACAACTTCATAGTCAAGTGCTACAACTTCGTAGACTAATGCTACAACTTCGTAGACTAAAACTACTACTTCATAGACAAGTGCTACAACTTCATAGTCAAGTGCTACAACTTCGTAGACTAATGCTACAACTTCGTAGACTAAAACTACTACTTCGTAGACAAGTGCTACAACTTCATAGTCAAGTGCTACAACTTCGTAGACTAATGCTACAACTTCGTAGACTTATGCTACAACTTTGTAGACTAATGCTACAACAGGCGGCGCCGAGCCTCCGCGTCGAGCTACGACACACACGCCAACCGACCGTATATCGTGCGCCCGCGTCGTCTATCCGTGAGATAGACGACGCGGGCGCATACTTTTGTACTTTTAATATCAACTATCTCGCATCTTCGGAAATAAAACAAACTAAGAAAAATCACCTGCATTTTTCAATGTCCCGCTTGGACAGGTAGCTTAGAACCAGGAGAAGGACATAAGATACTTATTTTTTTTTTTTAGTTAGTTACACTAATGTAGCTTAGAACCAGGAGAAGGACATAGGATACTTACTTTTTTTTTTTTTTTTAAGTTACTTACCCCCGAATACTGAAAGGCTACTTAATCTTAAGTGGTGCTTAAATTGTAATTTAAGTGTAGGCTTCAATATTTAGCACACACTTAACGTCAATTTAAACGCCACTTAAGATTAAGTAGCCTTTCAGTATTCGGGGGTTACTTACTTACTTACTCCGCTGGCTCAGCGACCCAAAGTGGATCTTGGCCTCCGAAACGAGAGTCTTCCAATTGTTGACTTGAAGTTCGCGCAGGTCAGCTTCCGCCGTGTCCTTCCAGCGATACCTGGGCCGCCCCACCGGCCTTCGACCGGTTGGGCAACGCACATATGCTCTCTTAGCACTGCGATCCTCTCCCATTCGCTCCAGGTGACCAAGCCAGCGAAGACGCTGCGCCTTGATCTCGCCGATGATATTCGGCTCCGCCACCAGTTCCTCGATTTCGGCATTTTTCTTAATCCTCCAAGATCCGTCTTCTCTCCTTGTCCTCCCCAATATCTTTCGGAGGATTTTGCGCTCCGCCACTAGAAGTTTATTTTCTTCTTTGAGTGTCAGTGTCCAAGCCTCACATCCGTACATGAGTATTGGACGTATTATTGTCTTATAAATACGGATTTTTGTACTCCTGCAGAGAAGCTTGGACACTAACACCTTGTGCAGCGCCGCGCTGCATCTCAAGGTGCTCTGGATGCGAATGTCTATCTCCTCCTCCCGAGTGTTGGTATCTGTTATGGTGCAGCCCAGGTACCTAAATTTAGCCACTCCATCGTACGTCGTCTCTCCAACATGAAGGTCCTCTCGCTTAATGCGTGTATTTTTATAGCGCACACTATTTATAACTCGAGAACGGCTGAACCGATTTGGCTGAAAATTGATGGAGAGGTAGCTTAGAACCAGGAGAAGGACATAAGATACTTATTTTATTTTATTTTTTAGTTTTTTTTCTCTCTCTTGTTTGGCCCCAATTTTATGCCATTTTCATCTTGTTCTTCATTTTCAGCGGGATTTTTTTTTTTCATTCAGTTATGGCTTCGCACGGTTTGTGCATATAGCCAGTATCAAGTAATATTTTGCATCAAGTTATGGCCCGATTTACAGAAATCGGGCTCAAAGTGTTTCAAGATGGTCAAGTCGTCAAGTCACAGTTTGTCAAGTCAGGGGTCATAGTAAAGCGGTGGCTACTTTACTATAACCTTGTAGGAGATTTTGGAGGCAACGAGAAAAGTCCATGTTTGACACTGATTTTTACTTTCACTACACTTGTGCACTTTCACAGAACTAAATTAGATAACTTTCCACCGGAATTATACAATTTAACTCGGTTTACAACTAAGTTTCGTGTAAATAAAACTGCAGCACGACATGTTGTTGGCTCGTTCCCGCCAAAACTCCTTTTTTTTAGTTAGTTACACTATTTATAACTCGAGAATGGCTGAACCGATTTGGCTGAAAATTGTTGGAGAGGTAGCTTAGAACCAGGAGAAGGACATAGGATACTTATGTATTCTATTATGTTATATTATGTATTCTGTGACGTTCGTCTTTGTTGTAAGGCGTTCGACCGGGGGGTTCTCGAGCGGCTGCAGTTTTTTTGTTGATTACTCAGCACATACTAATTGTATTCTGATGTAAAGTATACCACGACTTTCCTCAGATTTCACTTGGTTTAGGCGTTTTTAATTGTAGATTATGTAACAAACAAACAGACAGACAGATATATTTTTGTTCTATTACTTTTTCGAAGTCCAACAGACCCTTTTTTTTTGATTTGCTGTATTAGAAATCAATGCCACTTTTCGTTGTAATTTTATAACTCAAGAACGGGCGCACCTATCCAGACTAAATGTTTAAGCTTTGTTCGGACTATTTAGTAGATGGTTTATGTAAAGTTTGCACAAAATCGGTCGAGCAGTTCTTCATTTATCACATTTTTTTTATAGGGCAAAACAACGTTTGCCGGGACCGCTAGTTTATAATATTAGTAGGATCTACCCACGTACCCACACCTAGCCTTCTCAATGTATAACTATCTCACTTTCGTTACATTATTCTACTATAATACAGTATGTATGTATGTATGGTAGCTGTAGCCTCCCACTACTCGCTTGTCATGTTCTATGACAGATATCGGTTTGTGCTTGCGTTGCAACTATACATTCGGCGATTGACCTCCATTCTTTTGGCACGGGGAGACCAATCCACCGAGTTTCCCGGATTGTCTGCACATTATATACTTATGGCAATAAATCTAACAATATGTTGTGATTGGGGTTACATACAACTGACATATGAGGTTACTGTTCACTGGGAGGCTAGGGGGGGGGGGGGGGGAGAGCCGGAAGGAACTCGTTACAATCGCATTTCCTTGCAATCGAGGGCCGCCCGGCCGGTGTAGCGTGCGTTTTTATATAAACGATACGACGCGAATGGCCGGGAGAGTTTCTTTTGTAAAAGAAACTCTCCCGGCCATTCAGTCAGTCAGTCAGTCAGTCAGTCAATCAGTCAGTCAGAGTGGTTACGGAGCGTGGGCTGTAGCCAGGTCACAGTGCCCAAGGTATAGCACGTCGTTCCTACAACCGTCACAACACGAGTGTAGGTACCTCCGCCCCGACACGTCGTCCGTCACCGACACGTCGCGTCATGTCTCACACGTCACACGATATGTTCATGTGTCGAGCAACAACCAACATGCCAGTTGGTATCATTGTCTCAATGTATATTATGTATGAAATGACCGCTGACATCGGTTGCAAATGAGGGCTTGATTCATCGCCAGCGTAGATTGTGGAGCGGAAAGGCCGTAGCGCCCGTAGTGTCCCCTCCGCCCCAGGCGTAGCGCCCCCTTCGCCCCCTTCGCCCCGACCGTAGCGCCCGTAGCGTCCCCTCCGCCCCGGGCGTAGCGCCCCCCTCTGCCCCGGCCGTAGCGCCCGTAGCGTCCCCTCCACCCCAGGCGTAGCGCCCCCTCCGCCCCAGGCGTAGCGCCCCCTCCGCGCCGCCCGTAGCGCCCCCGACACGTCACACGCCTAGATGTCTTCACACTGCACCATCATTCCACTCATCACCCATATATTGACACAACACGGGTCTGACCGCGACCTCACCCTGATGACGACTCTAACATTTCCTCATTGGAATGTTAAGTACGTCATATCCATTGAAGACGGGTGTGTTGTCCCGTCGTCGTCGATGATCGTTCTGATCGAATGTTGTGTGAAGGGGGAAGGGGGGGGGTCATCTACTCGTAGCACCTCGTAGCACCTCGTAGCCGAAGCTAGCTCGTAGATACCACGTCTCGTACGCGTAGTATATAATACAATAATTACTACGTAGTTATGTTCTGTTCGAGGTAAGCAGGTACCACGCGACCTGCGAGTGCGACCCGCGACCTGCGACTTGAGACGCTCGTACTCCGGTAATGCGACACATTTCACCGGGACGGACGAAGTTACCTGCGAAGGTTGCCTTTATTAAAATCATAAACACAATTAACATCAATTACAATTATAATAAGGTAAAAGAACTGACAGTTTATGTTTGTTGCGTCGTATCGCCCCCCTCGCCCCCCCTCCCCCTGAAGGGGCGAGATGTAAACACGTGACGTTTAGTTTACTATCAAAGTTATTCTTTAGATTAAAACAATAATTGTTATTGAGTGTTGGTGCGTCAGTTCCATGCGACGACGTTGACGGAGCAGCAGCAGCAGCTAGCGTGGCCGAGATGTACCCGGACCGGACCGGACCGGACCGGGCGGGTGTTAGTCGTACATTCCAATCGCAGTAGGTGCTGCGTTACGTGTGCCCTGGCCGCGGGACGCTACGGACCGCTACGGGCCGCGGGACGCTCGGGGCTCGTCCTACGTGTGACGTCACCACTATACACTACACTACACTACACTACATCAGTTCACTACACAGTGAACACACTCGGTCGCTCTTCTACACTCTCTATCATGTATACTATCTGATCTAAACCATAACTACTTCTAATACTTATATACGTTTTTGTATATTTCATAGTATCTACCTGTTACGAAACGTTTAATTGATTTTATTACACTTAAACAAGTAAAAAACTGAAACTGTTACTACGGGGACCGTTTGTACGTACGTAGGTACCTACATAGTACCGGGTGAGAGAGAGTGGGTGCGGGGGGTAGGTCGCGCGGGGAGGGCGGGGTGCGAGCGGGCGGCGCCGCGCGTCAGTCCGTCGGCAGCGCTCGCCGCGAGCGGACGTCTCGCGCGCGTGTCGTCCCGCCCGCACCCCGCACCGCGCGCGTCTCGTGTCGTGACACACTACAGCCAGCTAGGGGCTACACGCGACCATATTACTGTGAACGTTACCGCTCCTTGTACCTACTCTAGGTACCGTAGTACATGTAACACAATGTGACATTATACCTATCACTACCAGTGCGTGTGACCGATTGTTCGAACCTCCTTCAATCAGTGATCATATAGATACAGCGTGCAACAACCTCTAGTGGCACGCGACACGTGTCCGCTAGTCTCCGGTCGGTCGGCGGTCACTACTGCACCAATATTATAATATGTAGGTATACAGAATAATCACTACTTCACTATCACTACATAGTATAAAACAAAATCGCTTTCTCTGTCCCTATATCCCTTTGTATGCTCAAATCTTTTAAACTACGCAACGGATTTTGATGCGATTGTTTTATTAGATAGAGTGATTTAAGAGGAAGGTTTATATGTATAATAATAGTACATGCATAATATAGCCGTGCGAAGCCGGGGCGGGTCGCTAGTAAAGACATAAAGTAAAATCAAAACATGTACTTACCAGAAACTTTATTTATTACCCAAGATACTTATATGATTATGAAGTTATCCGCAGAATATGAACGCTACTTTCTGCTCTAATATATAAACCTAATAACTAATGAACTCTTATTAAAGTATGAGAGTAGACCGCGGGCGGCAGCTAGTCAACATGTTCCAATACTGGGATCTATTCCAAGGGATTCCTTTTTTGATGGTTGTCTGTACGTTGCTTGTATGTAGTAGTGTACTGGACCCACATTAGCTAAGTCAACTAATACTTCTCCAGCCAGACGTGTTGACGAGTCGCTTCCCCTGGAGACGGTCGACTAAGTCGAGGGGGACGGTATACGTGCTGGACACATGTTCCAGGCCCTACAATACATACAGGGTGTCCGGTAATGAATGGATAAGCGGGCACCTACGGATAGAGGACACCGTGCCGGTTCACAAAAATGAAACTTATGTTCCATGAAAGTATCTCGCTTTCCAAAATATCCGCCATTTTAAAGAAATTTATAATTTCACTCCGTTCTCTATGTTTTTTGATGCCAAAACTGCAAATGAAGGAATTATTCGAATCTGTTTATTGGACAGTATTCCAGGATAAATATCTGCTATCGAATGGGCTCGTATTATGCACGCGTGCGTTATATATTACCTACAATGATACACTAGTGCTGTAATAAGTTATCCTGATAAGTTAAATACGTATCTTACTGCTAATTACATGTTAGGTAGATGAAACATTCTTAATTTATCTGGGTTATACTGTTTTGATGTAATAAAAAAAAGGTAGGTACCAACAAAGAGTTTTTAAGCCAGCAAAAATGATTGTCTGTGAAGTCGGTTTATGAACGAAAATTTATCGTGATAACGTCTTAGAAATTGATCAAAAATAGAGTTTTTTATCACAGTTGCTCATAAAGTGGATCTTATTAAACCGCTTTTAGCCTCATAATCCAACGTATTACGTACGCGTGGAATAAAATCTACCAAAATACTAGTGCAGTAATAAGTTGTAGGGACGCGGTATGCAGGGGTGTCGGGTTCGCTCGAGTGGGGCGAGCGCGCCAGTCTAGTTTGAGCCTCCCTAAACATCAGTCTAGAGTTAACCTTTAGTTACTTATTAATTTATGTGAGACATTAAAAGACTAATGATCATAATTTGATTTTATTTACATCGAGTGTAAATAGTGAGAAGTGAATGGAGTTAATCCATAACAATTGATGACTTTTATTTAATTTCCGACGTGAATTTACAAAAAAGACTTTTAAAAAATGGAGAACGATCAGGAACAAGCCGACGCCCGCGCCGATGACAACATAACACAGATCACTGTGTCATCACGGATCCCAGATTTTTGGGATGACCAGCCCCGCGCTTGGTTCATTCAGTTGGAATCGGTATTATATGCTCAAAGGCTCACCGACCAAGCTAAGTACCATCTAGTTATAGCAAAGTTGGGCAAAACCGTCGTTCAGCAAATAACAGACATCTTGGTAACACCACCGGCAGAAGATAAATACAACACACTAAAGGCTAGACTCCTCTCACTTTATGAAGAAAGTGAGCAGCAGCAGATAAGGAAACTAATAACGGAACAGCAGCTGGGAGACCAGAAACCATCCGCGCTGCTAACTAAGATGCAAGGATTATCGCGCAACCGTGTCAACGCCGACACATTGCGTATACTATGGCAGGACCATCTGCCGCAGGCCGTGCGAGCCGTTCTGGCCGTGTCAGACTCCAAGGACTTCGCTGTTTTAGGAGCGTTAGCAGACAGAGTCATGGAAGCTACAACACCGTTGAGCGTCTCAGAAGTCCGAACGGATGAGTCCGAAATCGCAGTACTAGCTACAGAGATCGCTAAATTAAATGTACGTATAAATGACATGGAGCGGTCAAGGTCGCATTTCCGAAGTCGCGGACGCGGACGTGGTAATTACAATGCCCGTTCACGTTCCAGGAGGAGTAACACACCCAGGCGCACACCCTCAAGCGACGACTGGCTCTGCATGTACCACTACAAATATAAAGAGAAGGCCCATCGTTGCATCGAGCCGTGTGCGTGGAGCAAACAACAGCAGCAGCACCAGTCGCACCAGGGAAACTAAACGCCGTGCAGCCGGAGACGGGAAGCTGTATTGGATCGCGCAACCACCGTCTCAGTATCCAGGACAAAGAAAATGGTTTACAATTTTTAATCGACACAGGTGCGAATATATCCGTATTACCTAAAGATAGCTTTGTTAAAAATAAAAATAATTCATGTGTAGATTATACCTTATACGCTGCTAATGGCACTAAGATAAAAACGTATGGTATCAAAACTCTTGTATTAAACTTAGGTTTACGTAGAGCTTTTCGATGGACTTTTGTTATTGCCGATGTGCGTCAGCCTATTTTAGGGGCGGATTTTCTAGTTTTTTATAAACTTTCAGTTAATTTAAGTTTATGTAAGATAATCGACGAAGATACCAATTTAAATGTAATTGCAGCAATTGTAAATTGTAATGAACAATCAGTAAGGACTATTGAATTGAATCACCCTTATTACGATATTTTGGCAAAATATCCTGATATAACAAAACCAGTATCTTTTAAGGAACCACCTAAACATGACGTGTACCATTATATAGAGACCCAGGGTAGCCCAGTACATGCACGAGCGAGGCCGTTACCACCGCACCGTTATACAAAGGTAAGAGAAGAATTTCGTATTATGCAGGAAATGGGGATCTGCCGGCCGTCGAAGAGTGCGTGGGCGAGCCCACTTCACGTGGTACCCAAAAAAGATGGACAAATTCGACCTTGCGGAGATTATCGGGCACTCAATACCATAACAAAACCAGATAGGTATCCTATACCGCGGTTACATGATTTCATTTATTTGTTAAGCGATAAGAAAGTATTTTCAAGGCTAGACATAAATAGAGCCTACCATTTTATTTCCATAGCACCTGAAGATATCGAGAAAACCGCTATTATTACTCCATTTGGGCTTTTTGAGTTTCCTCGAATGTCGTTCGGTCTACGAAATGCCGCACAGACTTTCCAGAGATTCATGGACCATACCGTATTACAAGGTTTGGATTATATTTTTTGTTTTATAGATGACGTCATCATTGCGAGCGATAGTGTAGAATCACATAAAAAACAGTTAGAGGAAGTTTTTAGGCGTTTTAATAAATTTGGCATAACAATTAATCTTAACAAATGTGTTTTTGGTCAGTCTAACATTGATTTCTTAGGTTTTGAAGTTTCCACTAAAGGGTTAAAACCCCAAAAAGAGAAAATTAGCGCAATTTCTTCCTACCCAAAACCTGAAACGGTAGAACAACTCCGTCGTTTTTTGGGTATGGTTAATTTTTATAGATTACATTTACCCCATGCAACAGAGTATATGGGAGAATTAAATAAGTACTTAATAAATAGTAAAAAGAAAGATAAAACTAAGATAGAATGGTCACACAAAGCAGAAGAGGCATTTATTCAATGTAAAAATAATTTATGTAACGCAGTGACGTTATCGTTTCCGAAACATGACACTCCGTTGGCTTTGATGACCGACGCTTCGGATATTAGTGTGGGTGCAGTTTTGCAACAATATGTAAAAGGTGCATGGTTACCACTAGGGTATTTCTCAAAGAAAATGACACCTGCACAAATCAAATACAGTACGTATGATAGAGAGCTTTTAGCAGTTTATCTTGCAATTAAATATTTCCGTAATATGATTGAAGGCAGGAAATTAATAGTGTATACTGACCACAAACCATTAGTCTATGTTTTTACAAAAATTGGAAATGATAATGAATTATCAAGAAGAATTAGGCAAGTAATGTACATTAGTGAATTTACATCAGACATTAGGCATATAGAAGGTAACAAAAATATAGTTGCGGATGCCTTATCGCGTATTGAGGCGATTTCGTTTCCGGTAACCCTAGACTATGTCGCAATTGCAAAAGCACAACAATGCGATAGGCAACTTGCTGAATTGCGTTCCCGGTTGAACGATAAACATGTTTTCAAAGAGGTCGTGTTACCTGATAGCGATATTACGATCGTATGCGAGACTTCAACCACCAAGGCTAAACCATACATGCCACGCGAATTTAGACGTTTAGCTTTCGACTCAGTGCATAATCTTAGCCATCCTGGAATAAGAACATCTCGCAAGTTAGTTAAAGATAGATTTTTTTGGATAGACATTAATCGTGACGTAGGTGAATGGGCCAAGTCTTGTGTACAATGTCAACGAGCCAAGGTACATAGGCATACGAAAAGTAACTTAGGTACTTTCTCTTCAGTAGAAAGATTTTCGCACATCCATGTGGATATTGTCGGTCCTTTACCAATAACGACTCACGACTTTAGGTATTTAGTAACGATTATAGACCGTCAAACAGGTTGGCCTGAGGCAATTCCAGTTAAAGATATATCAGCGGAAACAGTAGCCAGATCTATTTTTGAGGGATGGATCACACGTTTTGGCTGTCCAGTTAAGCTTACGAGCGATCAGGGCAGGCAATTTGAAAGTAATATATTTACAGAAATGATGAAACTTTTAGGAATTGATAAAAACCGAACTACCGCATATCATCCTCAATGCAACGGTATAGTCGAGAGATGGCATAGATCATTAAAAGCCGCTCTCATGGCTAGATTAAATTCAAGTTCATGGATAAATGAATTACCAATAGTTCTATTAGGACTACGCGCTGTTACTAGGTCAGATACAGGCGTTAGTCCAGCTGAATTGACATACGGACAGATATTGAGACTACCTGGCGAATTTTGTGGAGAAAAATATACTAAAATCCTAGATCATTGCCAGTATGTAGACAATTTACGTAAAATGATTTCTGACTTAAAACCTAGACCCGCGTCTCACAAGGAAGGGCGGACAGTATTTGTTCATAGCGATTTAAATAAATGTACTCATGTTTTTGTGCGCACCGATCTTGTTAAAAAATCATTGCAACCTCCTTACGAGGGACCTTTTAAAGTAATTAGTCGTAGAGATAAGATGTACTTACTACAATTTCCAGATCGACAGGTAAACGTTTCGATAGATAGGTTAAAACCGGCGTATTATTACGAAAAAGAAGAACAGTCGAAAAACTTGGAAACATCGGATGATAGTACCAGCTATAAGTCACGAGAGGCAGCCGACAATGAAACTCGCTCAAAGTCCGACGCTTATACCACGCGTTCAGGGCGCGTCAGCAAAACGCCCGTTCGTTTTAGGTAGGTAGTTGGTTATTACGTCATTATTTAAACTATTTTACTACTTTTCAGTGTTACACCTACATAAATCAGTAAATTCTGCCAAATTATCAAGGGTTTTTAAAAAAAAACAACAACAACATGATGTGTATTATTAATTTAATCTATATTTTTTTAACATCATGTGGTTGGTATAAATATAACTAATATTAATAAATTTGTTTAAATACGTATCTTACTGCTAATTAGGTACATGTTATTTTTATATGAAACATTCTTAATTTAGCTGGGTTATACTGTTTTGATGTATAGAAAAAGTAGTAGTAGTAGAAGTAGGTACCAACAAAGAGTTTTTAATCCAGCAAAAAAGGTTGTCTCTAAAGTCGGTTTATGAACGAAAATTTTACGTGATACGACGAAACGATTAAAAATATAATTTTGTTTTTGTTGTTTTTTTCTTTACTAAACTATATTTTTTTCCGTACCATTGTATTATGTTTTTAACCCCCGACGCAAAAACAAACGGATAAATCCCAAAAAAATATTGTATGTCAGACGAGGCTGTATAGGTTAAAAGTCTTTTGCATGGCCTTTCGGGAGTATAGCAGAGAACTCTTGCTTCTTGCTCTATGCAGAGAACTCTTGCTTCTTGCTCTATGCAGAGAACTCTTGCTTCTTGCTCTATGCAGAGAACTCTTGCTTCTTGCTCTATGCAGAGAACTCTTGCTTCTTGCTCTATGCAGAGAACTCTTGCTTCTTGCTCTATGCAGAGAACTCTTGCTTCTTGCTCTATGCAGAGAACTCTTGCTAAGTCATGTGATGGGCCCCATTATTTATAACAAACTGCCAATAGCAATTACCGAAGCAAACAGTCATAACATATTTAAAAATAGACTGAAGAGTTGGTTGATCGAGCAATTTTTCTACAGTGTTGAGGAATACTTCACTCATAATCTACCAAACGAATTTATTTATTGATTAATTTGACATCATAATGTACAATTATTTATTATTTAATTTAAGTTATTGACCATGAGCTACTGATGAGTAGCACATGGCTACTTATAATTTTTTTACCATGCAACTTATGAATTACAATGAATTTATGTTACACAATATTTGACCTGTAAATTGTATTCTTTTACCAATAAAATACTATTGACTATTGACTATAATTAACAAAAAAATATTGCCTAAAAAATAGTAAACATAACCTAAAATTATTTAAAACTTTTTATTATTTTAAAAAGGCTTTTTTTATTTGCAACTATGATAAAAAACGTTGTACGATACACGTGTGGATTGTCTCTATGTATCTCGGCTTTGTTAAACGCACTTGCGTACCGCTCGCTCGTGTTAAACCGTCTCTATGCAAAGATCAATTTACCACACTTATATCGTAATGTACTATTCTATCACAGTTGCTCATAAAGTGGATCTTATTAAACTGCTTTTAGGCTCATAATGCAACGTATTATACACGCGTGCGATATAAAAATATCCAACTAGTGCTAAAATAAATGTTATCCCGATAAGTTAAATACGTATCTTACTGCTAATTACATGTTAGGTAGATGAAACATTCTTAGTTTATTTGGGTTATACTGTTTTGATGTATAGAAAAAAGGTACCAACAAAGAGTTTTTAAGCCTTGCTGGCCAGCAAGACTTAAAAACTCTTTGTTGGTATGTTTTTTCTTCTTTTCCAAAGGTTGTCTCTAAAGTCTGCGAACGATAATTTTACGTGATAACGTCTATGAAAACAATTAAAAATTGAGTTTTGTTTTTATTTTGTTTTTTCTTAAATATATTTTTTCCTTGCCATTATATTCTGTTTTTAACCCCCGACGACGACGCAAAAACAAATGGAAAATACCCTAAAAAAATATTGTATGTCAGACGAGGCTGTATAAGGTTAAAAGTCTTTTGCCTGGCCGTTCGGGAGTGTAATTAACAAAAAAATATTGCCTAAAAAATAGTAAACATAACCTAAAATTCTTAAAAACTTTGTCTTTTTTTATTCGCAACTGTGATAAAAAACTTCGTACGATACACGTGTGGATTGATCTTTGTATCTCGGCTTTGTAAACGCCCTCGCGTGCGGCAACGACGCGGCGTGGGCGCCACGTCCGGCGCGTCACTCACGTTAACATCGTACCATAATGTATACTATACAATAGTGACAGTTGACGTAGCACCACGTCGCGTCGCGTCACGTCGCGTCACGTCACGTCGTCAGCGTCACTTCTCCGCGCGCTACCTGCGCCGGTTGCCCGGCATTGCAATTGCTTTTATACTTATCACTACATAGTATAAAACAGTCGCTTTCTCTGTCCCTATGTCTCTATATCCCTATGTATGCTTAAATCTTTAAAACTACGCAACGGATGTGGATGCAGTTTTTTTAAATAAATAGAGTGATTCAAGAGGAAGGTTTATTATGTATAATATTATACATTGACATACATGCATAATATAGCCGTGCAAAGCCGGGACGGGTCGCCAGTTTATTTATACTTGAGAAATCGTTGAAATGGAATAAATTAAGACAGTGGGATTTAGTTATAGTATAAGATTATAACTAACACTATTAGGTACCTCCACATGGTCTACCTACATGTACTATTAGGTACCTCCACATGGTCTACCTACATGTACTATTAGGTACCTCCACATGGTCTACCTACATGTACTTTTGTCTAAACAAAGACAATATACTGACTTCAATAATAACAAATATGAATATTTACAACTAAATATTGCTGTGCTATCTTCATTCATTTTTAATATATAATGTACATGTAGGTATATATTGTATACAGGATGAGTTTCTTATGTGGGCCTTCAGGGCTATAACCTAAACTAAAAGAGACAGCAAAAAATCTGAAAAAAGCAGTGAGCCCGATTTTGACAAAAACTAAAACTGCATCATTAGATTTTTGAAAAAGTCAATACCCTAGCCAGGAATCGAAATTGTTGATTTTGCATAAAAATAATCATCCTTCATTAGAATGCCAATCGATAGTGTTGCTGATAGAGATTAATTCCTGGAAACAAACATAGTATGGCAGATCAAAGGAAATAGCTTATTTTTGTAGTTTTCTACAATATTCATCTTTCCGTCTCTGGCAAAATAATAGCGTTTGAGGCATAGAAAGGAACTACCTTTTTAAAATATGTTCTGAATTATCTACGTTTTAGACCGTCTGATACTAACCCACTTAAAATTTGTAAAAAAAACTGTATATGCTCCTCACTACACTTTTTCAGGGATAGAAGTATGAAAATTACAGAAGACTACAACAATTAGCTATTTCCTTTGATTTGCTATACCTACTTACTATGTTTGTTTCCAGGAATTAATCTCTATTGGCAACACTATCGATTGGTATACCAGTAAAGGATGATTATTATTTTTACTTCTATCAGCAAGACCATCTATTGGTATAAAAATATAGGATTTTTTTTTTGCAAAATCAACAGGTTAAATCCTGGCTAGAGTAATGAATTTTTTTTAAATAGTTTTTGTCAAAATCGGATAACAGGATTTTTTGCTATCTCTTAGTTCAGGATATATCCCTGAAGGTCCAAATAAAAAAAAAAACAGCGCACTCCGGGAGTGCAGGCAGAAGTGAAAACAATAAACTTGTTATTTCTCATAGAATATTTCTTGAAACGATCCGCTACTGCCATCTATTAGCACTCACTTAAACAAATATAGTTTATTTTTTATTCGCTAGATGGCAGTAAAAAATTTAAATCAGCGCCATCTACATTCGAATAGCGGTCTTTCTAGAAACTAAGTTTCTCAATTTGTGTAATAGATGGCAGTATAAGTTAAACAAAAAGACTAACACAAATAAAATCTCATCTGTCGCGTCAAAATCTGTCGCGAGAACGGTTGAAAATGCTCACCCACAAAAGTGCCCAACGCGCCATAAGAAGTTTTCACTTCAAAAATCACCCACCATCGATCACAGCTACAGTCGCGTCCGACGAGGCGAGGTGACGCGGCCGCGACTCGCGTCCTCTCGCGACATCTCGTAAAAAACACATCAATCTCTGCATGTTGTTCGCCCTAATCAATCACCACCATTAGCCTCCCCGCTCCCTTCCCCCTTCACCCCTCGATCCCCGCACTCACCGCTCTCATCGCTCACCCGACCACTTCAAAGCGAAACTGCCTAGCGAAGCCTTTTTACGTCGGACCATTTCATTCAGCCGATTACGTTAACACCTTCGCGGGACCTGCGTCCTATATACTCGCTATATTCGAAGACCACGTTGCGGTGTGGGGTCGATCGATACGTGACGTTGTTACTCTGACGTGATCTGCAGATCTCCGCGATGGATCGTGTCCGAGGAGCGTAGAGGACAGCATGTGTACGACGAGGGTCGCGGTGACGCTGCTGGCCGCGCTGGCGGCGGCCGGCGCGGGCGGCGGGAGGCAGGTCGGGGCGGGCGAGGGCTCCGCGCCGCCTCCGTCCGCGACGCCCGCGCCGGACGACGAGCCCTTCGACCCGGGCTCGATGGAGGTGCCGGCGTGGCGCGACCTCTGGTACGGCTCGCTGGAGGCGCTCCACCGCGAGCCCACCATCAACAACACGCAGGAGGACGTGCTCGCGCAGCTCGGCTCCCTCGCCTTCCTGCACTGCCCGGTCCGGAACCTCGGCGAGCGAGGGGTGAGTACCTCCACCGTACCGTGCGTGGTAGCGAGGTCTGGAGGCTGCTGGCTGACCGAGTCTGCTTGCCCGCAGGTGTCGTGGGTGCGTCGCCGCGACTGGCACATCATCAGCTCCGGCGTCCTGATGTACACCAACGACGAGCGGTTCCAGGTGCTGCACAGCGAGGGTTCCGACGACTGGATATTACAGATTAAATATGTTCAGAAACGAGATAACGGCACCTATGAGTGTCAGGTGAGATATTATCGAGTACCTCAATACAAGCTAACCCATATATACTCCATTGTGCAATATGCATGTCTCTGGTCAGTGCATCTTAGCGTTATCATTTTAATGGGTAATGAATACCGTATTTGTTGTTAGTTTCCCTTATCTAATGAATGTTGGATAGTGACTGTGTGTGTGGTGTGTGCAGGTGTCGACCGGGTCGGGCACGTTGTCGCGGCTGGTGCACCTGCACATCGCGGTCCCGGAGGCGTTCATCCTGGGCGCGGACGAGCACCACGTGGACGCCGGCTCCACCATCAACCTCGTCTGTATCATAGAGAAGAGTCCGGTCCCGCCGCAGTACGTGTTCTGGTACCACAACTCGCGTATGATCAACTACGACGCGGCGCGCGGCGTCACCGTGCTTACCGAGCCCGGCCCCAAGACGCAGTCTGCGCTCGCGATCCGCTCGGCGAGCGCCCACCACTCGGGGAACTACACGTGTCGCGCCGCCAACACGGACCCGGCGCACATCTACGTCTACGTCTCGGAGGGCAGCGACACCATGGCGGCGACGCTCAGCCGCAACCTCGCCGCCCGCGCCCTCGCCATCTTCCTGCCGCTGCCGCTCGCGCTGCTCCTCGCGCTGCTCCCTCCTCACTCTCTATAGGGACTACTCTCAGCATCGATTTACCGATGCGACTCTTATCGTATTACCTACTTCAATTATTATTGTCCCGATTCATGTAATTTTCTAACGAAACAAGAATGAATACTAACTCATGTTACGATTTACTTAAATACTTATAAAGTATAAGTAATACAAGATACCGAAGGAACGAACTGACCGAGTGTGACGTGTGTTGTGTGTACCTACATCTAGGTACATATATACGTACCTACATCTAGGTACATATATACGTACGTACATTACAATTAGGCTCAGAACTAACAACAATAATAATATACAGAATCTGTTCGAACGAAAAGAACAAAGTAACGGACCAATCACAGGAGTTAGGTATGTTCTCTTCAGAATCTGACTCGGTTCTGTTCGTTGTTTTCATTCGGAGAGACTCGAGACGTATCAGGTCAACCCTACAGTCTACATTCCGAGCCTTATGATGCGATGGATTTTATCTTTGTTGTTATATTGTTATCTAGATAGTATTGTACTAAGTTACACCCATAACATGGTTTGTAAATATTTAATTATAATATAATGATCGTTGGTAAGTTGATTATGTAAGTTTGTGTGAGTGGAGCGTCGAGCGCCGCCTTGAGACACGACCGGCGCCGGCGACCGGTCACTGCACTGCACTGACCGGCTCCTTGACTCGTTCTCGCCCACATTCTGCTCAATATTCATTTGAAACCTAAACCATTTGTAATTATGTCATTCGTTTCCACTCGTCATTATACTTACTAAATACAATATTATAAAAGTACCTACTTATAACATTTTATTAACCTCTCTGTAGCCGCTAGCTTGTAGTGTAGATTGCGACATTGTGTTGATACAACTACTAGGAGTGCGCTCCAGTTGTCAAGCGCGTTGAACGCCAGCGGCGACCACCAAATCGCGGTCCACTTAAACGATTATCGTCGTGGGCGCTGTGTCGATAAGGTGTAGTGGAACGCCTTACGGTCGATCGCGCGGTCGATGAGCACGCGTTATTTAAAATATAAATTAAACAATTAGTTGTCTGTTTTTTGTTACTTCTTTTATTTATTTTTTTATTGTTTTAATTTACTTGTATATTTATTTTCTTTAGATAAGTGTTCTATTCATCACTCGTCCCACAACACAAGCCCAGATGAGCGATATTATTATTAAATACTCTTTTTCCTAACGGGAACGGATGCGTCATGGTCATGTTACCATGACGCATGACGTCACAGAATATTACCGAGACCGGACATTTTAGTTTAGAACAAACAAAGAAAGATTGAGTCACTGGGACTACTAGCAACAAACACAGAAGATTGAGTCACTGGGACTACTAGCAACAATCAATGCTAACAAAGAAAGATTGAGTCACTGGGACTACTAGCAACAAACAAAGCAGATTGAGTCACTGGGACTACTAGCAACAATCAATGCTAACAAAGAAAGATTGAGTCACTGGGACTACTAGCAACAAACACAGAAGATTGAGTCACTGGGACTACTAGCAACAAACAAAGCAGATTGAGTCACTGGGACTACTAGCAACAAACAAAGCAGATTAAGTCACTGGGACTACTAGCATAACCAATGCAAAGAAAGAAAGATTGAGTCACTGGGACTACTAGCAACAAATAAAACAGATTGAGTCACAGTTACTGTTAGCAACAAACAAATCAGATTGGTAAGGTTAGGTTAAATTTTTTTTTTTTTTTAGGTTAGGTTAGGTTTTTTTTTTTTTTTTTTTATTCCTGTCCGGGCGCTAACGGCCCGGCCCGCGAGCTACCTACTCCCCGTTTTGTAACAGGTCTTTGTTAATTCAATTATTCATTTTTGCTTTATTATAGAGCTCTTTTCCGCGCTTTTGCGCGTTGTTCTTTTTCATTTGTCATTTATTACAATTTTCTTATCAAATATTACAATTATGATTACTTCAACATTTTCATATTACTATAATTTTAGCATACATTTTCTTAAACTAGTTTTAAATTTAACCATACACAATTATTACAATCTAATTACTATTATTATACATTTTCAAAATTACAATTATTATTATTACACATTAAATTTGCAGTTTTTGTTTTAACACATTAAAATTTACAATTATTATTATTACATTACATATTTACAATTATTAACTTACATCTATTCTTTCCCCGGGCTAGTCAAAATCACAGTTTGTCACTTAAATATTAACTTACATATTAATATCACAGAACTAGATTAACTTATTTACTAATATCACATTATTTGCGTTTCATTCCTTACAGCTACCATTGTACATTAATAATTAAAATTTCTAAAAACATTAAAATAAAAAATAAAAATTAAAAAAAAATATAATAAAATAAAATACTTGCTATATAAAAGCTTGCTGGTGTGTGTGTGTGATTGTGTGTCTTTGTCATGTATGTCTTGCTTGCGTAAAGGACTTTCTAGGGGGACATAGAAGATGTCCTCCTCAACACTAGGGTCGCTCTCCCTTCTTCCCCCTAATACTTCCTTGGGTTTCCCGTGCTTTGATTCAAAAAGCAGGGATGTTTCTTGGGCCCTGGGGCCCAGAGGAAGCAGCCCCGAAAGTATTAGGGCGAAGTTTAGGGATGCGGTCCTATAGTATTTTGCAGCTAGCTCGGCTTCTTCGGATGGGGGGTTACAAGCTTTACGTTTGTTGTCCCCATTCGCTTCCGCCGCCCTAATTTTACCTACTTTATTTTTCTCTTCTACGTCCTGATCTCTCATCTCGTCGCCCTTAGCAATACGCTACCCTGGCCCTCGCTATCCTATCCCACTTCTGCCTTAATGGACATGCGCTATTGAACGTGTTGTGTTCCACATTTGGCAGCTTCTCCTTTTTGCAATTGATGCACGTTGGGAGCACCGTTTTGTTTGGGCACGCGGCGTACATGTGTTCCTCCCCACAGTGGCTGCATCTGTCCAGCTGCTCCTCACAGACCCGTCTGCTATGGCCGTAGCCCAGACAGCGGGAGCACTGGATAAGAGGGGACTGATCTTCCACTCCGGATTTACCCCATTGCAGTTGGAGAGTCCCCTCCTCTGTCAGCTGTCTCCATACCGGGGGAGTCACTCTAACCACTACGTGCGCCACGTGCGGGTTCTTTGTCCGTTTTTCGTAAACAATCTCCGCACAGTCGGTCACCTTGACTTCTCCTTTCCTAACTTTCTCTATCGCTCTTTTTATTCCTTCCATAACTTGTTCTCTTTTATCCCCTCCTCTAACATATTTTACAATTATCAATGGGTTTTTGTTTGCTGCTCTTTCCACTTTTAAGTTTTCCTTACTTCCTATTCTTTCCCTCATTCTCTCTGCTTCTGCTTCTTTTTCAAATCCGAAAATCGCTTTCTGTCCCTTAGCCTTTCTTATCCTACTAACTTCAAACCATTCATCAACTCCGTCGTTGTCGACCGACTCCTTTACCATTTCTATCACCTCGTCACTGGTTTTGGATGCGTCGGTCGACGTGACTATAATCGAGTGTAGGGTTTTCTGAGTGGGGACCCTCTTTTGTCTCACTTTATCCGCATACGTCCCTTCATCCTTTGTTTCCTTTATATCCTCTCTTATTCCTTTTCCCTTTTCTATATCCTTCCTTATCTCTTCCATTATTTTATTACTTTCGCTTACTATTTCTTTAATGCTTTTGTGATCTGCTTCCTTACTTGCACTCTCTACTGCTTGTTTACTAATCTTTTCTATCATCTCCTCCATCTTCTGCTTCTCTTTTTTCGCTTCTACCTTTCTATCCGCTTCTGCTTTTTCAATTCTCTCCTGTACTTCTGTTATTTTCTTAATGTCAGCTTTTCCTCCTATCTTTTCAATTGCTTCCTTCATTTTCTTGCTTTCTTCTTTTTGCTCCTTTATTGCTTTTATCAACATTTCTTTCATTGCTTTATTCTCTTCCGTCTGTTTTTTCACTTCTTCCTTTATTTCCTTCGCAGCTCTACTTTCCTCTTTTATTCTCTCTTTACTTTCCTTCATCAACACTCGTATCATTTTCGCTATTTCGCTTATCTCCTGTGTTTCGCTTTCATTTCTGATTTGTTTTGGTTCGGGTGGTCCTGCTTTATCCTTTTTTCCTCTCTTTTCCAGTTCATTCGTCAATTCCTTGTTCCTTCCTGAGATTTCCTTCACAATTTCCACCATCTCTTTTACCTCCTCCACTATCCTCGCCTTGTTTTCCCTCGTGACCGACTTGTTTGGACCTTTGGGCTCCATTTGCTGGTTGATCTTGATTTGTGCATCAATTGCTCTCCTCTCCAAGTCGCGCATGTCCATTCCTGGTCTAAGGCTGTCCATGGTGAGCATACTTACCTTTAATTTTTCTGCCTCCTTGGGTGTAGTGGGGGCTGCGGAGGACGCCTGGGACCTTATTCGTTCTAGATTTACACTAAAATCGGTGCTCATGCGTGTGGTCCGAGGAAATACGGGGTCTTTGCTAGTATACATTTTTTATCAATCTACCCTGGGTTCGTTTAATAAATAAGACGACACAAAATAAATTAACACGAAATGATAAAAGTAAATTTGTAAAAGTTGTATAAGGTGGACAATGGACAGGTTAAAATGCAATTAAATTAAATAAGAAATAAAACGCTCAATGAATAAAAGAAATAAAATACCTAAATAATAATGACTAGATTTTCCTATGCTACTGTTATTATTGACTAGTGTTTTTTTTAGTTTAGGTTAGGTTAGGTTAGGTTAGGTTAGGTTAGGTTAGGTTAGGTTAGGTTCCCCCCCAACGGGACCACGCCTTGTCGTGGCGGGGGGGCTCAGTAGCTGCAGGCAATCCAGCCTGTAGTGAAGCGAAGTGGTCCCCGGAGGGTGCTCCGCCTGTCCCTCTGACTAGCACTGAGGGCAAAGTGGACGTGCGAGTGGTGGCTTTCCCCCTCGCGAAAGTGAGGGGGGTGAGGGTCCGTTATCCCTTGAGCGTGCTCGGGACCGGAGGCCTTGCCTTAATTGGCTGGGCCGCGAGGAGACAACCTCAATAAAAAACAAAGTGGAGCATACCACTTTTAAATAAAAAACCCCTGAGTGGCAAGCGGAATGGCAGCGCGAAGCCTTCAAGATCGGCCAGGGTGTCGGGCGGGACGGTCCAGTCAGCGCCGCTTGTGCGCTGAATGGTCCGCCCCGCTTGTCGTGTCGGTCGCTACTGCCTCCCAGGAGGGTACCTGCCGCCCCCCTCCTGGGTTACCAAAATAAAGGCTTACCCGTGGCGCACGGCTCCGCCCGGGTTGACTTTTGTTCCGAAGTGCTCGTGGGAACAACTATGGTTAAATCAAATAAAAACAAAACAAAAATTATCGAGGAGGAGAATAGAGGACATGGATGTGAAGAAGGAGAAGGCAGTGAGAGACGCTCAGACAGAAGCGAAGACAGAGATGAGTCTCGAAAGCTGAGAAATGGAAAGTGTACAGAGAGGAGTCCTAAGGGAGTGAGGGACAGAAGTCCATTAATTGAGGACAGAATAGGGAGTAGGAGTGACGAGGAGTTCAGGGCGAATAAAGAAGTTGATAAACTTCTCCTCAGTTCTTCTACATGGACGCCATTGGTCGCTGGAGTTAAACGGCCACAGGCCGAAGAATCGGACTCTGAAGAGGAAGTGACCCCAACGGTAAAAGTACCTAACGCAAAAAGAGGCAGAAGTATTAAGCTCAGCTACACTAGGGCTGACTTTTTAAAGAAACCAGTGGAAGTGCTTCAGCCTCAGCCTCAGCGGATTAGGGGGAAAGGTCGTCTCAGGACTGATCAGCAAAATGAGAGTCCACCACAAAGTGAGAATGAGTGCGATGAGGGTTCTGCTGGTTCGAGTCGACCCAAACCAGTGGAGTCTTCTTCAGAGGTACGGTCTACGGTAGAGAAGTCAGCGGCTCCTTCTCTGGAGGTAGTACGCTCCGAGACGGGTCACAAATCAGCTGTGGTTCTGCGGAAGAGAGCTTTAATGGGAGTGAGGAAGGTGGTCTCGGTAGCCAAATACTCTGGGCGTCTACAGGGCAAGTTCCGCCAAGACCTTTACAATGCAGCGACATGGGTGCAAGAGGCTATGGAGAAGCTGGGCACCACTAGCGTTAGCACAGAGACAGTCAAGCTCCAAGAAGACAACGAGCGTCTCCGAAAAGAACTCGTTGATATTCGGAAAGAGATGACGCAAGTGAAGGCACAGATGAAACTGATGGGTGAAATCAGAGCTAGTTGGCGAAAAGAGGGTCCACCTGTTGATGCTATTGCAAGTGTTGACGCTGAATTCCCGGCAGTGGACATCGTAGGAGCGTCTGCTTGTAAACCCCCTCAGCCTATGGATATGGAGGTTTGGATGCAGTCCTTACTTAGGCAGGTAGGCGGAATCATTGACGCTAGGTTTGAGGACATCAAGGAGAGGCTGCTGCCTGAGGAGCGTGTGCGCCCTCCATTAGCTGCTGACCGGCGGAAGACCCAAACAGTGCCAGTTCCCCGGGTCCCTCAGACCCGCGCAGTGTCTCAAGCCTCGGCCGATGCTTCAGAGGTCGGTATGGAGACCTCTCAAGTGACTGCGGAGACTTCCAAGGCCGCTGAAGAGGTTCCACAAGTCCCTATGGAGACCTCTCAGGTGGCTATTACAGTGGAGCCCAAAACAGGCAGAAGTAGAAATAAGAAGAAGAAGAAGAAGCAGTCACTGGCAGCTCGGGAGGCTGAAGTGCACACCGGCTCAGTTTCTCATTCGAGGGACGGCGAAGCAATTCAGCCACTACCTGGCACTTCCACTGGGACGCAACAACAGTGGAGTACAGTGGCTGCCAGAGGTGGAAAATCAAAGGCTCCGCCAACGGCAGCACCGAGGCCCGCAAAGCAGAAGCAGCCTGTCAAGATTGCCCTGCAGGCTCCAAAAACGGCTGCAGTCATTTTAACTATTCCACCAGGGGAGGTTGAAAAAGGGCAGACGTATGAGGCGGTAATTGCTCACGCAAAAAGCAATGTGAGCCTCGAGGCCCTTGGCATACTCAATGGAGTAAAAATTCGCCCGTCTCAGACTGGTGCTCGGCTCATTGAGGTGCCAGGTCCAGATAGCGGAGTAAAGGCGGATGCTCTGGCAGCCAGGCTCACGGAGCTGTTCAATCGAAACGAAGTCCTGGTATCCAGGCCCACCAAATGCGCAGATCTACGCATTTCTGGCCTGGACGACTCAGTGTCTGCGACTGAAGTTGTTGCGGCTGTAGCAGTGACTGGAGGGACTCCAACGGAGTCGGTAAAGGCGGGCGAAATTCGGCGAACACCTTCGGGACTTGCCTCGATCTTCGTCCGTTGCCCCGTGACCGCGGCCAAAAAGATCGCGGAGTCGGGCAGATTGCTAGTTGGCTGGGTGTCGGCTTCCGTGAAGGTGCTAGAACCGAGACCGCTCATCTGCTTCCAGTGCTTGGAACGTGGTCATGTAGGCAAGTGCTGCGCAGCGGGAGTGGAGGGCGGAGGTCTTTGCTTCCGATGCAGCAAGCCCGGACACAAGGCGGCCCAATGCTCTGCAGAGCCACACTGCAGACCCTGCGCGAAAGCCGGCAAAACCGCTGTACATACAGTGGGGTCGGGTGCCTGCCACATGGGCAAGAAATCAGGCCGTAGGACGGCTGTAGAGAGGACGCCAAATACGGGGACCCAATGATGCCTCGACCTCTTTCTATACTCCAAGCGAATATCAACCACTGCTTACGGGCACAGGATCTTTTGATCCAAAGTGCGGCGCAATGGTTGATTTCCGTAGTAGTGGTGGCTGAACCCTACTCATTGCAGAGGAGTCCTGGTTGGCTCTCCGATAACAGCGGGGTCGTTGCGATGACCTCTCGGGGCGCTGTTGGCTCGTCCCCCTTCTCCTTGGTGGCGAGGAGTCGGGGATGGGTTGCAGCAACTCTAGATGGGTTGTTGTTTGTTGGCGTCTATTTTTCACCGAATGACCCAACTTCAGAGTTTGAGGATTTCCTGAGTGAGCTGGAGACCTTCGTCAATCTTCAGCGCTCATATTATCCTGTGGTAGTTCTGGGGGACTTCAACGCCAAATCCACGGCGTGGGGGTCCCCAACCACTGAACTGTGGGGGCATCTTGTGGAGCAATGGGCGGAGGCAGTGGGAGTGGTGGTCCTCAATCGTGGAGTGGTGCAGACCTGTGTGCGGCCCAACGGTTCATCAATCGTCGACTTGACGTTTGCTAGCCCATGCGTGGCGGACCGTATCCGAGACTGGAGAGTCCTGGAGAAGGTAGAGACGCTGTCGGATCACAAATACATCCGATTCAGTGTCATAGCCCAGACTTCGGGCTCTCCAGCTCCAGCGCCCTCTCGCGGTGAGGGCCCTCGTTGGTCCCTCAATCGCCTAGACCGCGGGCTACTCATGGAAGCAGCTCTTGTTGAGTCTTGGCCAGAGGCTCCAGACAGACCGGTGGATGTTGACGCCGAAGCGGAATGGTTCCGGGGGGCGATGACTCGCATTTGCGATGTATCGATGCCCCGCACCGGACCCCAACCTCCGAAACGTCGGGTGTATTGGTGGAACGCAGACATCGCGCAGCTCCGCAAAGCCTGCGTGGTGGCGGGGCGCCAATACACTCGACATCGTAGAAGGCGCCGCCGCGGTGACGACTTCACGGAAAGGGAGACCTCTCTCTTGGAGGCGTACAGGACGGCCAAGTTGACCCTCAAGGTCGCAATCGGTGAGGCCAAAAACAGGGCCAGAGAAGAGATGCTGCAGACTCTGAGTGAAGATCCGTGGGGGCGACCTTACCGCATGGTGCGGGGCCAGCTGCGCCCGTATGCCCCCCCTCTGACACAGAGTCTGCAGCCTGAGCTGGTAAGACGGGTAGTGGAGGGCCTGTTTCCCTCAGGGAATGAGCATGTCTCACCCGTTATGGTGCCCGATGATTACACGGTTCCGGGCGAGGAAACTGAACCAGTTGAGGTCACTGCCGTCGAATTGCGTTTGGCCGTTGCGAGGATGCGGTCCAACACTGCCCCTGGATGGGACGGAATCCCAGGACGTGTGTGGAAAATCGCTCTGGGAGCTTTAGGGCCTAGATTTTTGCGCCTGATGAGCGCTTGTCTGGAGCGGGGCCAGTTTCCTCTACTTTGGAGGACTGGAAAACTGGTCCTGCTTAAGAAAGAGGGTCGTCCGATGGAGTCGCCGTCCGCGTACCGTCCCATCGTGTTGCTTGACGAGGCGTGCAAGCTCCTCGAGCGAGTCGTAGCTGCACGTCTTGTCGCACACTTGGGGAGAGATGGTCCGGACCTGGACGACTCCCAATTTGGTTTTCGCAGGTACCGTTCTACCGTACACGCAATTTTGCGAGTCAAGCAATTGTCTGAGGAAGCAATTACTCAGGGTGAGGTAGTGTTGGCGGTGTCCTTGGACATCGCCAATGCCTTCAACACCCTCCCCTGGGAAGTCATAAGAGAGGCGCTCAGGTACCACCGGGTGCCTCTCTACCTGTGCCGTGTCATCCACGCCTACCTTAGTGACCGTAGGGTTGTGTTTCCCGACCACAGTGGAGTGAGCAGCAGGGAGGTCACGTGCGGTGTTCCACAGGGTTCGGTTCTCGGACCGCTCCTGTGGAACATCGGCTACGATTACGTTCTCCGAGGTCGTAACCTCCCGGGCGTGGGCGTTGTTTGTTATGCAGACGATACGCTGGTAACCGCCCGGGGAAGTTCGTACTACACCGCGGCAGCCCTGGCCGCCGTTGGTGTCGAGGATGTTGTGGGTCGCATTAGCAGACTGGGGTTAGAGGTGGCTCTTAACAAGTGTGAAGCAGTGATGTTTCATGGTCCTCGCACCGTACCACCCCGAAGCCCCCAAATAGTCGTGAACGGATTTCCCATCGAGGTTAAACCGACGATGAAGTACCTAGGTCTTATCTTAGATTCGACTTGGGAATTTACGTCGCATTTTGAGGTGCTAGCACCAAAGTTGCAAGTGTCTGCAAATGCTTTGTGCAGTCTGCTGCCGAACGTGGGAGGACCGTCAGTGTCGTGCCGTCGGCTCTTTGCGGGGATCATACGATCCATGGCTTTGTACGGGAGTCCAGTGTGGGCGGACACCCTCACACGCCGAAGTCAAACCTTGCTGCGAAGGTCGCAGCGGCTGATGGCAGTGAGGGTGATACGGGGTTACTGCACAATCTCGTACGAGGCCGCATGCGTGTTAGCCGGAACCCTGCCGTGGGATCTGGACGCGAGGGCCCTCGCGTCAATGTTCCGTTGGCGCGAGGAGGCGCGAGAACGGGGTGACCGACCGGCTCTACCGGAGGTAGAGGGACACCGGTTGGAGCTCCGCCAGATCGCCATGGCCAGGTGGAAGGAAAGGCTTGCGCAGCCTCAAGCCGGTCACAAGACCATCGAAGCCATTCGGCCGGTATTGGATGAATGGGTCGACAGGCAGTATGGGGCTCTCACGTATAGACTGACGCAGGTGCTTTCCGGGCATGGCTGCTTCGGAAAGTACCTGTGTCGGGTTGCACGTAGAGAGCCAGATACGAGGTGCCATCATTGCCCGAGTGATGTAGACGACGCCACCCACACCCTCGAAATATGTGTGGCATGGTCCGAGCAACGCGAAGAGCTGAAGGTGGAAGTGGGACATGACCTATCGCTACCAGCGGTGGTGACCTCGATGGTCACAGAAGAGTGTAATTGGACAGCTGTGCTCCAGTTTTCTGAAGCCGTCATGACAACAAAAGAGGACGCAGAGAGGGAGAGGGAAATTTCGAGTTCCCTTCCCATCCGACAGCGACGATCCGGCCGTGTTAGGAGACGCAGGAGTCGTCACAGAGACGACCTTATGCCTCCGTAGAAGGGCCCATAGGCGGTAGACTCGGGGGGGTCTACCGCCGTGGAAGGGCCCGAGTGGGGCGCACGTAGTTCCCGTACGCCTACTCATGCGGAATGGAGGCCAACCTCCAAACTGAGAGGGGTCTGCAAGGCAGACCGTCGTCGTCGGGTCACGGTTGAATACGAACGTCTTTCCCGTGCACTCGACAACAAGGCGAGCGAGGATTCGTGAGGTTTTTAGTGGGTAGGCCGGCCGCTTCACGGCCGGAGAGCCCCACATACCCCACCGCTCCTCCTCCAGGACGGTGGGGATGCAGTTCAATGCATTTTCCTCACGTAAAAAAAAAAAAAAAAAAAAAAAGGTTAGGTTAGGTTAGGTTAGGTTAGGTTAGGTTGCCCACCAGTCGGACAGCCTCCTCGTGGCGTGGGTGGAAACAGCGTCGATCAATCGAAGAGAACTTTCTCATTTCCATTTATCGGCGCTGGCCAATGGTCTGGCATAGTAGGTACACTATACATACACGCGTTGTCGGTGGTTCTCTAGGGCTGCGGTTGGCTCCTCGCCTTTCGACGTCATTGCGAAAGGTCGAGGAAGCGTCTCCGCGCTGCTGGGGGATCATCGACATCACATACACACACATTGGTTCGTCCTCGTCGGTGGGCTTTACCATCGGCTTGGCCGAACCAATCACACACACACACACACCACACACACACTTACACTACACACAGCCTTAATTGGCCGGCGTACGTAGTTTAGGGGTCTCCTCGCGAAAGCGAGGGATGGGGCCTTGCCTTCATTGGCCGGGCCTGGTGGAGAGACCACCTTAAAAAACCTGAAAGGTAAGTTGGTGGTGCGGGGCGAGACCTGTGTGGCTGCCCAGTAGGCAGTCTCTACCGCACCCCCAGGGGGGTACCTGCCGCCCCTCCCCTGGGTTATCAATCTCAAGGCTTACCTAGTGCCGACCGGCTCCGGCCTAGGTGGACGTTTAAAACCGTGTTCTCGTGGGAACTATATGGAGACTGAAAACAAAAAATCTGACGATGTAGGAGGAGTTGATGAGACGGAAGGGCTGAGAAAGCCGGAGGTTGAAGGGCTGGAGAAGCCGGAGACTGAAGTCACAAGAGTGGCAAAAGAGCAGCGGCAGCGCAGCCCAATTGTAAGGCTAACGCGGCTTGAAGATATGGCTGCTGAGAAGTCGGGGCACGGTGCGCACAATATCCGCGACCGATCGCCAATTATTGCGCGAACACTTGCGCAAAGTATGGAGAGTCTGTTTGGCTCAGTATCAGACTTGTCCGGGGCGGACGAAAGCGACGAGTCATCGCAGTCGTCCGTCTCGATGGTAAGCAGCCGGAAGGCAGGGAAGCGGCCTTTGTCGCCGGAAGCGAGGGAGAGCGCTGGGGTATCTCCAGCGCAGAGAGGAAGAGGTAGACCGCCCACCACGGGCCAATACGTTGACTTGCGTAAGGCCAGGCAGGACTTGGAAGAGGCTGAGACAGCGTTAATACGCCGACAGGCTGAGGAAGACTTGGCGGCCGCAAGAGCGGCGAATAAGGGGCATCCTGAGAGAGACCGACAGCCCTCAGGTGACCACATCGGTCTCCACAAGGAAATCGAAGCCAAAGCGGCGGCGGAGCGCGACATCATCCGCCTCCAAGCAGAAAAGGGGCTGGTTCGTGATCGGTCGCCACGGCCTTCGACCAGCAAGGCGGTAAAAATCGCCGATTTGGTTGTTCCAATCGGCGATCCGAAGGCGCAGACGGCTACCACTATCGGAGACAAGGCTGCGTCCAATTTGTTGGCAGTAAGGGAGGTTGCCCAGCGCAGTGGACACCTCAAGGGGGAGTTCATTAAATTCCTTAACGTTGCCACCACCAATATCAAGGTGGCACTTGAGGAATTGACTACCCGGACACAGACGGAGGAGATGGCGCAGCTAAAGGCTGATAACGCCAGGCTAAATCAGTGCGTGGCTAATCTCCGTATGGAGATGGCCCAAATGATAAAGGAGATGCGGAACGTCCGCCGCGAGAACGCGCAGAGGAGAGAGAACGTTGCGGGCGAGCGAGCGCCCCAGGGTGCACAGGGATTCGACATTATTTTGCAGCGACTCGCTGCCATAGAGGAACGGCTGCCCCCAGCTGCACGCCTTCGTCCCCCGCTTGCGGCGGACAGGGCCAGAGAAGTGACGAGGGCTCCATCTGTAGAGGCCGCGCCTATGCAGGCTGCGCCTTTGCAAGATGCACCTTCGCGGTCTGCGCCTGCGCAGGCTGCGTCGAAGAAGGAGACAAGGGTGAGTCGAGTTGCTAAGAAAGCTGCTCCTCCGAAGGAGGCACCGGCCCAGACGCCATCGACTTCGGCCGATAATGCCTGGACCACAGTGGGCAAGGGAGGAAAACCTTCCCCCCAGGCGAAAAAGAAGGGGAAGCGGGGTAAACGCGGTGGGAAGTCCAAGCGCACACCCCGACTTACCGCCCCAAAGACTGCGGCAGTCGTTATTATGCTGCCACAGTCAGAGCTGGAAAAGGGTGTAACTTATGCCTCGGTGATAAACAAAGCCAGGCAGAGGGTGGACCTAGCCAGTTTAGGTCTTGAAACTGGCGTAGATATGGTCGGAACGGCCACCGGGGCGAAATTGCTGCAGGTCTCAGGGGAAGACAGGAGCCGCAAAGCGGATGCGCTGGCTGACAGCATTCGTGAAGTCCTCGCTCGCGATGTTGAGGGTGTTATTGTCTCGAGGCCTGTGATGTGCGCCGAAATGCGCATCAGAGGCCTCGACGACACAGTCACAGTGGAAGAAGTTGCTGCCGCGATAGCGGGTAAAACAAACTGCGCCCTAGACGCAGTCAAAGTGGGCAAAATTCGAACTAACGCGCGGGGTTCCGGGACGGTGTGGGTGCGCTGCCCAATCGAGGCAGCCAAATCGCTTGGCGCGGAGGGCCGTCTACTTGTTGGCTGGAGCGCGGCCCGAGTAGAGCTTTTACAGCCGAAGAGGCTCAGGTGCTTCAGGTGCTTGGAACCTGGGCACACCCAGACATGGTGCAGGTCCCCAGTGGACCGCAGCGGTGAGTGCTATCGCTGCGGTCAGCTGGGTCACAAGGCGGACTCGTGCAGCGCTGCTGTGCGATGCTCGGTGTGCGCTGCAGCTGGCAAGCCGGCTGAGCATCGGGTGGGGGGCAAATCTTGCGTCACACCCAAAAAGAAGAAGGGCCTAAGACCACCTGGCTATCGTCCTCCGGCCGCCCCGGTTCCTCCTCAAACTTCGGAGGGGCCGGACATCGAGATGCCCTGTCCATAGGGGTTGTCTCGGGTTGACCGTGGTGGTGGCGGAGCGGAGTGGTCTTCTCCAATCTGCGCACGGCGTACAGTAGGCAGCGATTCACGCGCCACATTTACGACCTTGGCGGTGATCTCGGGGGGGATCACCGTCAGTTCAAAGGTCTGAGGAGGCGGCGGCGTGCTGCACGTCGCCTTTCTCGTGGCGGTCATAAAAAATTAGATTGGGTCCGCGAGGACCAACCACTGTCGGGGGAAGCCGGGCGGAGCGAAAGCGGTACTGGTACCCCCGGCGCGAAAGTGGCGAGTAGGCAGCATCGTCAGGTTTTTAGTGAGTATGCCGGCCGCTTCACGGCCGGAGAGCCTCACACTCCCCACCGCTCCCCCCGGGGCGGTGGAAGTGCAGTTTCATGCATTTTCCTGACGTAAAAAAAAAAAAAAAAAAAAAAAAAAAAAAAAAAAAAAAAAAAAAAAAAAAAAAAAAAAAAAGGTTAGGTTAGGTTAGGTTAGGTTAGGTTAGGTTAGGTTAGGTTAGGTTCCCCCCCCCCCCCCAACGGGACCACGCCTTGTCGTGGCGGGGGGGCTCAGTAGCTGCGGGCAATCCAGCCTGTAGTGAAGCGAAGTGGTCCCCGAGAAGGCGCTCCGCCTGTCCTTCTGAGTAGCTGAGGGCACAGTGGACGTGCGAGTGGTTGGTTTCCCCCTCGCGAAAGTGAGGGGGTGAGGATCCGTTATCCCTTGAGCGTGCTCGGGACCGGAGGCCTTGCCTTAATTGGCCGGGCCGCGAGGAGCCAACCTCAATAAAAAACAAAGTGGAGTCAACCACTTTTCAATAAAAAACCCCTGAGTGGCAAGCGGAATGGCAGCGCGAGGCCTTGAAGATCGGCCAGGGTATCGGGCGAGACGGTCCAGTCAGCGCCGGTTGTGCGCTGAATGGTCCGCCTCGCTCGTCGTGTCGGTCATTACTGCCTCCCAGGAGGGTACCTGCCGCCCCCCTCTTGGGTCATCAAAATATAGGCTTACCCGCGGCGCACGGCTCCGCCCGGGTGGACTTATTTCCGAAGATTTCGTGGGAATAATATGGAAATAATTTTAAAAAAACAAAATAAAACAAAGTTGGAGAAGGAGAGCAGAGAAGGAAGTACGGTGGTAGAGGGACCGAGACGGTCGGAGAAAGAAGGAGGGCTAGACATGCCCGAACTTGAGCAGAAGAAAAGGATGGACAAGGCAACGAGGAGACTCAGCGTCCGAGTACCTAGGCTGTCAGCTAGAAGCCTAGACAGACTGCAGCGATCGGACAGAGACCGCAGCTTAGAAAGAGACTTCGAAATATCAGACGCTGATTCAGACAGTGTTGGAGGTAGTGTGGGGGCTGTTGAAGACGTCGAATTCTTCGACGTGCAGTCTAACAGTGGGAGAAGCTCTAGGAGCGCAAAGATCAACTCCAAAGGCACCAAAAGACCGCACGGCGGAGATTCGAGTGACGAGGAGTGGGGCGGAAAATCGCCAGTCACCAAAAACCGCGGACGCGGTCGACCCCCCACCACTGGGGAGTACGTGGGTCTGGCGGCAGCGAAGGAGAAGCTGCTAGAGGTGGAAAAGGAGCAGATGCGCCTTGAAGCGGACAGAGAAATCGCGGCATTAGCCGAGTCCGCTAGGGAGTTTCGAGCGAAGTACCCGACACGGTCGGAACGCTCTGTGATGGCGTCGACGAGCACAGCCATGATTCCTGAGGCTGATGACCAGTCGACTCTCGGGCTTGGCCTCCGAATCGAGAAGGATGTCCAAACTATTAGACACGTGGCCAACAATAGCAAAAAGCTGTGCGGCCGCTTCCAGGGTTACTTGAAAGAGGCCGCTGCCAGTGTCCAGGAGGTAGTCTCGGAGCTCAGCAAGCGGACTGTGTCGGAGGAAGCTGCGGTTCTCCAAGCTGAGAACGCCCGTATGAGGAATGAGATGGCTCAGCTCCGAAAAGAGCTGGACCACATGAAAGCGGAGGTGGCGAAGATGCGATCCACCCCTGCTCTAGGTGTTGATAAACAACCTGCTGCGAATCCAGCGAATAGCATGAATCCGCCAGGACGTATCCGCCAGGAGCCGGAGCTTGAGGAGTTCCGTCGGTCCCTGATGATAGATTTAGGGACGATGGTGAGTGCCCGCCTGGCCTCTATCGAGGAGAGGCTTCCGCCCGCGCCTCGTGTGCGTCCACCTCTTGCGGCGGATAGAATGAGAGAAGCGACTCCTGTGGAGCCAATTATGCCAACTCCGCAGGCAACAGCGGTCTCACAGACCGCTCCCAAGAAGGGTAAAGGCAAGGGGAAGAGAAGCAAGGGTACACCTTCCCAGCCGGCCCCTGCCGTCCCAGCCCCCGCTGTTGCCGGGCCATCAGTACCCGCTCCATCCAGAGAGTGGGTGCGAGTTGGCAGAAACGGCAAGCGGGAGGCCAGCAAGAAGGTGCCTTCAAGCAGTGTGCAGGAGAAACCGTCGAAAAAACGGAAGCTGCGAGCGCCCAAAACCGCAGCAGTAGTGGTCACGCTTCAGCCCGAGGCGGAGAAGAAAGGGCTGTCATATGCCAAAGTCCTCGCCGAAGCCAAGTCTCAAATAGACTGGCGAGGAATGGGCATCCCGTACCTCCAGGTGCGTAAGGCGGCGACGGGTGCCCGAGTCATCGAGGTGCCTGGAGAGGGCAATTCGGAGAAGGCCGACGCACTCGCGCTGAAGATCCGGGAGCTTCTCGGTGAGGATACCCGAGTCCATCGTCCGACCCAAACCGCCGAGCTGCGAATAACAGGCCTCGACGACTCGGTCACAGGGGAAGAAATAGCCGCGGCAATAACGGCGGCTGGAAACTGTGTGTTGGAGACAGTTAAGGTGGGGGAAATCCGTGCTGGCCCCAGTGGTATGGGTACGGCATGGGTGCGCTGCCCAATTAGCGCTGCAAAAAAGATATCTGAAAGTGGGCGGCTTCTTGTTGGCTGGGTTGCAGCAAGGATTAAGATACTGGAGCCCAGAGGAAGGCGTTGTTACCGGTGCCTTGAAACTGGACATGTGAGGGCAACGTGCACATCGGTGGTCGATCGCAGCGACCTCTGCTACCGATGTGCACAACCTGGCCACAATGCCAGCGGGTGCTCAGCCAAGCCGCAGTGCTCCCTTTGTGCGGCCGCAAACCAGCCTTCCGACCATCGAGTGGGCACCAACGCCTGTAAAGTCTCGGAACAGGCCAGGGTCAAGAAGACTGCAGCTGTGGGTGCATCAACACGCCCAGTTGCAGTCCGCCCTGCTGCTTCTTCCGTAGCCCCCGCGGCTACCCGGGAGGAAGCGATGGATGAGGTAGACATTGAAATCGAGTGTCCCTAATGGACAACATCATTCATCGCTTTCTTCAGGTGAACATAAACCATTGCAGTTCCGCGCAGGACATGCTGGTTGCGTCACTGGCGGAATGGAATGTTGAGGTGGCAGTGGTGGCGGAGCCCTATTGGATTCCACCTCGGAGCAATTGGATTGTTGACACGGCGGCTCTCGTTGCCATCATCCCATCGAGTGCCCTGTGTGCGCCACCCCTCAAACCCATTGCTCGCGGCGTGGGGTACGTCGCGGTGCAGTGGAGGGACATAGTCGTCGTCGGGGTGTACTTTTCGCCAAACCGACGCGACTCCGAGTTTGAGTCCTTCTTGGGCGAAGTTGGGGACCTTCTGGACCGCATACAACCTCGCCCGGTTCTTCTCCTGGGGGACTTGAACTCTTGGTCGACGAGGTGGGGCAGTGCACGAACATGTTCGAGGGGTGCTATACTGGGGCCCTGGGTCGACTCCTTCGACTTGGAGGTCCTAAACCAGGGGTCGACGAGCACCTTGGTGCGCTGGCAGGGCGAGTCGATCGTGGACGTCACGTTCGCCAGCCCTGCCCTTGCGCCCAGGGTGCAGGACTGGAGGGTTGTTGAGGGGGTTGAATCTCTATCGGATCACCTGTACATCCGGTTTGAGATTCCTACCCAGACCTCCAACCCATCGGTCACATCCCCCCGGATGGATCGTCCCCGGTGGGCGTTAAAGAGGCTGGACCGTGTGCTGCTTGAAGAGGCCGCCATCGTCCAGGCGTGGGTGCCCGTACCGGATGCCCTGGACGATGTTGACTTGGAGGTGGATAGGCTCACACGGGACATGACGAGCGTTTGTGACGCGTCGATGCCCCGTGTGAAGTCGCGACGACTATCGCGACAGGTGTACTGGTGGAGCGCGGAGATTGCATCCCTGCGTTCCGCTTGCGTAGTAGCGCGACGCCCGTACACCCGACACCGGGGTCATCGACGCGGTCGCCCGCATGTGCCGGATGAGCTGGACCCTGTAGGGGATCAACTGCACGCTGCCTATAAGTCCGCCAAGGAGGCCCTAAAAACAGCCATTGCTGCCGCAAAGGACCGCGCCAGGGATGAAATGCTTGCGTCTTTGAGTGAGGACCCATGGGGGCGTCCCTACCGTTTGGCAAGGGACAAGCTCAAACCGTGGGCCCCTCCGCTAACTCAGACGCTCGAGCCACATTTCGTCTCTGAGGTCGTTGCGGTGCTCTTCCCCCAGAGGGAAGACCACGTCCCACCGCACATGGCTCCTCTACCACCCTCGGAGCCAACGACCCAGGAGGAGGACGATACCCTCGAAGTTACCAGCGCGGAGATTAAGATGGTCGTCCGGCGCCTCAGTGCTAGGAACACCGCACCCGGGCCGGATGGCATACCGGGTCGCGTGTGGGTCTTGGCCTCGAGAGAGCTGGGCGACCGTCTGAGGAGGCTGTTTACTGCCTGTTTCGAGCGAGGACACTTCCCCGCTCGGTGGAAAACGGGCAACCTCGTCCTTCTCCGCAAGGAGAGCAGACCAGAAGACTCGCCGTCGGGGTACCGGCCGATCGTTCTGCTGGACGAGGCGTGCAAGCTCTTTGAGCGCATAATTGCTGCGCGCCTCGTCAGCCACCTCACCCGGACTGGGCCGGACCTATCGGAATACCAGTTTGGGTTTCGCAGGGAACGGTCAACCGTGGGCGCGATCCTTCGGGTAAAGGCGCTTGCAGAGGAAGCCGTTGCGGCTGGAGAAGTGCTGTTGGCGGTGTCGCTCGATATCGCCAACGCATTTAACACGCTTCCCTGGGCGTGCGTGAGGGAGGCCCTGCGCTACCACCGCGTACCCGTGTACCTGCAGCGCATCGTCGAGGCGTATTTGTCGGAGAGGATGATCGCCTACGAGACGCAGGATGGTTGGCGGCGGTGGCGCATGACCTGCGGCGTTCCACAGGGGTCGGTCCTCGGTCCACTCCTGTGGAACATTGGTTATGACTGGGTGCTTCGCGGTGCCTTTCTCCCAAACCTTGGCGTGACGTGTTACGCCGACGACACGCTCGTTACTGCCAGGGGGAGAACGCACCGTGAGGCAGCCATTCTGGCGACGGCGGGGGTGGCGCACGTTGTGCAGCGCATACGTGGCTTGGGGCTTGAGGTCGCTCTAGGCAAGACGGAGGCGATCTGCTTCAGCGGTCCGCGTAACAAGCCACCCCGTGATTTCCACCTTGTCATTGGCGGAACCCGTGTTGCTGTCGAGTCGACGTTAAAATACCTCGGCCTTGTCCTCGACAGCAACTGGGACTTCAGGGCGCATTTCGGCCGTTTGGCGCCGAAGCTGGTGGGAGCGGCGGGGGCACTTGCCCGGCTCTTACCTAATTTGGGTGGTCCAAACACCTCCACTAGGCGTTTGTATATGGGAGTTCTGCGCTCGATGGCTCTGTACGGCGCCCCGGTGTGGGCCGCATGTGTCTCTGATGGCGTCATCAGTACACTCTTGCGCGTACAGAGGCTGATGGCCATCAGAGTTACGCGGGCATACCGCACCGTGTCGGGAGAAGCAGCCGTCGTCTTGGCTGGGTCTCTGCCCTGGGACCTCGACGCAAAATCCCTCGCGTCACTCTACGAGTGGCGCGAGGAGGCGCGGAGTCGGGGTGACCGTCCGGCGCTCAGGGAGGTGGAGGAGCGTCGTGATGTCCTTCGCCAAGCTCAAGTGGTGGAGTGGCGGACGCGGCTGCAGGAGCCGGGGTACGGTCGCCGGACAATCGAGGCTATCATGCCTGTCTTCGAAGAATGGCTCAACCGACGACATGGGGCGCTGAGCTTCCATTTGACACAGGTGCTTTCCGGGCACGGTTGCTTCGGGAGGTACCTGTGTCGAATACAGAGGGAGAGTGACGAGCGGTGTCACCACTGCAGTTGCAGCTCCGACACCGCTCAACACACACTAGAGGTCTGCCCAGCTTGGGCCGAGCATCGGCAAACGCTGGCGTCGACCATTGGCGTGGATCTGTCGCTGCCGGCCGTAGTTTTGGCCATGGTCGGCAGTGACGAAGCCTGGCAGGCGACTCGCCGCTTCTGCGAGGTTGTAATGGGTGCGAAGGAGTCTGCAGAGAGAGAGCGCGAGCTCCTCCGCGGCACCCAGCGCCCCAGGCGTCAAAGGCGACGGGTCAGAAATGACCTGTTGCCGCCCTAAACGGCTCTTGGCGGCGGACTCGGGGGGGTCCGTCGCCAGTATTTGAGCCCGAGATGGCGGCGGCGTGTCCACGCTGCCTCTCGAGAGGATTTCCCGAGTTGGGGTCCGAAGGGACCAACCGCCGCCAGAGCGCATAGATGTTATCCGCAACGGTTCCTGTGCGCTTTGGCATTGCGGCGAGATTGGACACCGTGAGGTTTTTAGTGGGTAGGCCGGCCGCTTCACGGCCGGAGAGCCCCACATACCCCACCGCCCGCCCCAGGACGGTGGGGATGCAATTCAATGCATTTTCCTCACGATAAAAAAAAAAAAAAAAAAAGGTTAGGTTCCCCCCCAACGGGACCACGCCTTGTCGTGGCGGGGGGGCTCAGTAGCTGCAGGCAATCCAGCCTGTAGTGAAGCGAAGTGGTCCCTGGAGGTCGCTCCACCCGTCCTTCTGAGGGCAGAGGGTAGAGTGGACGCGCGAGTGGTGGTTATTTACCCTTCGCGAAAGTGAGGGGTTGTGGGCCCGTTATCCCGTGAGCTTGCTCAGGACCGGGGGCCTTGCCTTAATTGGCCGGGCCGCGAGGAGCCAACCTCAATAAAAAACAAAGTGGAGTCAACCACTTTTCAATAAAAAACCCCTGAGTGGTAAGCGGAATGGCAGCGCGAGGCCTTGAAGATCGGCCAGGGTATCGGGCGAGACGGTCCAGTCAGCGCCGCTTGTGCGCTGAATGGTCCGCCTCGCTCGTCGTGTCGGTCATTACTGCCTCCCAGGAGGGTACCTGCCGCCCCCCTCTTGGGTCATCAAAATATAGGCTTACCCGCGGTAAGGACGCACTGCCCGGGTGGACCCTAAGTTCGTTCCATACTCGTGGGACTAATATGGAGTACTTAAAAAATAAAATAAAAATTGACGATGTTAAGGAGAAAAAGAGTGGGAAGAAGGAGAGGCGCAGTAGGCGTGAGAAGGGAAGGAAGTCGGAGAAGATGGTGGATGGGTCCAGTGGATCCGAGTCGGAGAAGACGGAAGTGCGGGCAAAGTCTAGAAGCCCCGTTGCAGTCGTAAGGCTTAACCGCCTTATCACGGATGAGACGGAGAAGAGACTACGTAGTACGGAGTCAAGTGTGGAGAGGCAACTGTATTTGTCGGACTCCTCCAGCGCCGAAAATGTCTCGGTTTCAGGCTATAGATCTGCCGTTAGCCGTGACAGCGCCAAGGCACAAAAGAGGCCGCATAGCGAAGGCTCTAGTGGTGAGGAGTGGGGAGGCAAATCACCTGCCACACCCAGTAACAAAGGACGAGGACGCGGCCGTCCCCCTACTACAGGGGAGTATGTGGGGCAGGCCCAGGCAAAACAGAAGCTCATTGAGCTAGAAAAAGAGCATATGCGACTAGAGGCGGAAAAGGACATAGCCGCAGCGGCATCTGTCGCTCGAGAGTTGCGCCTAAAATTCCCAACTAGGTCGGAATGTCAGAAAGGCAACTTAGAAGGAGAAGCCGTGGTCTCGATAGGAAAACAGACTACGCAGGCGCTCACTGAGCGCATTACCGGAGATTTGAGCTCCATTAATTATGTGGCTGACAACAGCAAGAATTTAAATGGTAGGTTCATACGATTCCTCAAGGACGCTGCGCTCAGTGTCGCCAACGTGGTAGAGGAGTTGAGCCAAAGGACAACGTCGGAGGAGACTGTTCTCCTACAGGCAGAAAATGCCAACATGAAAAAAGAGATTGCGGAGCTCCGCAAGGAGATAGCCTCTATTCGAGAAGATATGGCAAGGGTGCGAAACAGTCACTTCTCGCCTCATCAGTCCCCTGGAGTTGAGGCCATGGCAGTCAGCCAGCCCGTGGCGCGAAACCCCTCGGAGATAAATATCGTGGAGGAGCTCAAGCGGTCCTTAATGGTAGAGATAGGGACCATGATGAATGCCCGCCTTCAGGTGTTGGAGGAAAGACTTCCTCCGGCCCCGATTGTTCGTCCGCCTCTGGCGGCTGACCGGGCAAAGGAGAAAAGCCCCTCTCCACCTCAGATGGAAGTTCCAGTCCCGATGCCACGGATTGGACCAGCCCCGAAGCCGACGGGGCCTGCGACGAAGGCCAAGGGCAAAAAAGGAAAAGGTGTGAACAAGAGCAAAAGTGGTGGTCCTTCAACCCAACCAGATTCTGTCCCCGGCTCCTCTGCCAAGCCGACATCCGGTGCTTGGACAACTGTCGGTAAAAACGGCAAACAAGCACCCAAAAAGAAGGAAACCCAAAAGGGTGAAAAGACAAAGAAGGCAAAGCTGCGCGTACATAAAACCGCAGCTATCGTTGTGACCCTCCAGCCAGAGGCGGAGAAAAATGGTGAGACCTATGCTAAGGTACTGTCGGACGCCAAGTCAAAGATCGATTGGCGTGCGATGGGTATCGAAAGCCTTCGTATAGACAAGACTGCGACAGGAGCCCGTATCATAAAGGTTCCCGGAGCGGCCAAAGGCGAGATGGCAGACGCTCTGGCTGAAAAAATTAGGCAGACTCTGTCCGAAGAACGTGTCAGAGTTCACCGGCCAGTCGCAACTGCTGAACTCCGCGTCTCCGGCCTGGATGACTCCGTGACGTCGGAGGAACTCTCAGCAGCAATCGCGCAGGTGGGAGGGTGCTCATTAGAGCAAATTAAATCCGGGGAAATTCGCCGAGATTCTGGTGTCATGGGATCGGCGTGGGTACGCTGCCCAGTGGCTGCGGCCAAGAAGGTGGTGGAGGGCGGGCGCTTACTTGTTGGATGGGTATCAGCAAGCGTTAGATTGCTACAGCCAAGGGTACAGCGCTGCTTCCGCTGCCTTGAGGTTGGCCACGTGAGGGCCAAGTGCACTTCGGAAGTTGACAGGAGCGACCTCTGTTACCAATGTGCACAGCCCGGCCATAGAGCTAGTCAATGTTCGTCCGCCCTGCACTGTGCACTGTGTGCAGCGGCTAAACTTCCAGCGAATCACAAAGTAGGCACAAAGGCCTGCAAGGACCCAAAGTTGTCCAAGAAGAAGACCACACTGAGCGCACCGTCGCAACCAGCTGTGACCTGCCCACCCGTCCCGGAAGCACCTGTGGCTTCGAGCGAGGCGATGGACGAGAATGATATTGACATCGAGTGTCCCTAATGGCTTACGACCTAAAACATCGATTCTTGCAGATAAACTGCAACCATTGCAGTTCGGCGCAGGACATGCTGGTTGCATCACTGGCAGAGTGGAATATTGAGGTGGCTGTGGTGGCGGAACCCTACTGGATTCCACCTCGGAGCAACTGGATTGTGGACACGGCATCTCTAGTTGCCATCATCCCATCGAGTGCCCTGTGTGTGCCACCCCTGAAGGTCATTGCCCGCGGCGTGGGTTACGTCGCGGTGCAGTGGAGGGACATAGTCGTCGTCGGGGTGTACTTTTCGCCAAACCGACGCGACTCTGAGTTCGAGTCCTTCTTGGGCGAGGTTGGGGACCTTCTGGACCGCATACAACCTCGTCCGGTTCTTCTCCTGGGGGACTTGAACTCATGGTCCACCAGATGGGGTAGTGCACACACTTCCTCGAAAGGCGTACTCTTGGAAGGTTTGGTCGACGCTGTCGGTCTCACGGTTCTAAACCGGGGGTCGATTAGCACCTGTGTGCGTTGGCAGGGCGAGTCGATCGTGGACGTCACGTTCGCCAGCCCTGCCCTCGCGCCCAGGGTGCAAGGCTGGAGGGTTGTCGAGGGGGTGGAGTCTCTTTCGGACCACCGGTACATCCGGTTTGAGATTCCTACCCAGACCTCCAACCCTTCGGTCGCATCCCTCAGGATGGACCGCCCTCGGTGGGCGTTGAAGCGGCTGGACCGGGTGCTGCTCGAGGAGGCCGCCATCGTCCAGGCGTGGGTGCCCGTACCGGATGCCCTGGACGATGTTGACTCGGAGGCGGAACGGCTCACGAGGGCAATGACGAGCGTCTGTGACGCGTCGATGCCCCGGGTCAAGTCACAAGTTAGTTCGCGACGAGTATATTGGTGGTGCGCGGAGATTGCCTCACTACGCGCCGCTTGCGTAGCAGCGCGCCGCCAGTACCAGAGACACCGGAGGCGTCGACACAGACGCCCTCGTGGGCTGGACGAGGTGGAACCAGTAGAGGCCCAGCTCTACGAGGCCTATAGGGCGGCGATGAAGACTCTCCAGGCAGCAGTCGCTGCCGCCAAGGATAGAGCCCGCAATGAGATGCTCGCGTCGCTGAGTGAGGACCCATGGGGGCGCCCCTACCGCATGGCTAGGGGCAAGCTCAGACCGTGGGCACCACCTCTCACTCAGACGCTTGAGCCTAATCTTGTTGACGAAGTCGTCGCGACGCTCTTCCCTCATAGAGAGGAGCACGTTCCGCCGAGCATGGCTCCGCCTCCCGCAGAGCCGTCGTCGCAAGAGGAGGACGAGGAGTCCATCGAGGTGACCGTTCCAGAACTAAAGATGGTTGTCCGGCGTCTCAGTGCCAAGAATACCGCCCCTGGGCCTGATGGCATACCGGGGCGCGCGTTGGTTCTGGCCTCGAGACATCTAGGTGACCATCTTCGCAGGTTGTTCACTTCTTGTTTCGAGCAGGGAGAATTTCCCGCTCGGTGGAGGGTTGGCAGCCTCGTGTTGTTGAGGAAGGAGGGCAGGCCGGAGGATTCACCATCGGCGTACCGGCCGATCGTTCTGCTGGACGAGGCGTGCAAGCTCTTTGAGCGCATCATTGCCGCACGCCTCGTCACCCGGACTGGGCCGGATCTATCGGCAAACCAGTTCGGGTTTCGGAGGGAGCGGTCGACCGTGGGTGCGATCCTCCGAGTGAAGACGCTGGCGGAGGAGGCTGTGTCCGAGGGAGATGTGTTGTTGGCGGTGTCTCTTGACATTGCCAATGCTTTTAACACTCTCCCTTGGACTTGCATTCGGGAGGCCCTCCGGTACCATGGCGTACCGGACTATTTACAGAGGACCGTAGAAGCCTACCTCTGTGACAGGGAGGTCGTCTTCGACAGCCAGTCGGGACTTAAACGGTGGCGCATGACGTGTGGAGTTCCACAGGGGTCGGTACTTGGACCGCTCCTGTGGAACCTGGGTTACGACTGGGTGCTTCGCGGCTCGTTCCTCAGGAACCTCAGCGTCACATGTTACGCTGACGATACGTTGGTGACTGCTAGAGGGAGGACCTGCCGCGAAGCAGCCATATTGGCGACGGCCGGGGTGGCCCATGTGGTGGACCGAATCCGGCGACTGGGACTCGAGGTGGCCTTGGGGAAAACGGAGGCCATGTGCTTTTATGGCCCCCGTACTCGCCTGCCGACCGACTTCCACCTAGTCGTCGGAGGAGTCCGAATACCCATTGAGCCCACTCTTAAATATCTTGGCCTCGTCCTAGACAGAAGGTGGACATTCGAGGCACATTTTAATAAGCTGGTGCCGAAGCTGATAGGGGCGGCAGGGGCACTCTCCAGGCTCCTGCCAAATATTGGTGGCCCAAACGTTGCCACGCGAAGACTATACATGGGCGTCATCCGCTCGATGGCGCTCTACGGCGCCCCGGTGTGGGCCGCGAACATCCCTGATGGCGTCATCGGCAAACTCCTGCAAGTGCAGAGGCTGATGGCCATCAGGGTGACGCGGGGATACCGCACCATAGCGGGTGACGCGGCCCGCGTGCTCGCCGGATCCCCGCCATGGGATCTCGAGGCGAAATCCCTCGCTTCGCTCTACGAGTGGCGCGAGGAGGCGCGAAGTCGGGGCGACCACCCGGCGCTCAGGGAGGAGGAAGGACGCCGGGCGGAGCTTGGCCAGATTCTCATGGCGGAGTGGGAGACGCGGCTAGAGCAGCCGGGATACGGCCGCCAAACGGTGGAAGCAATACGGCCCGTTTTGCAGGATTGGCTCGAGAGGAGCCACGGGGCGCTGAGCTACCGATTGACACAGGTGCTTACTGGGCATGGCTGCTTCGGTAAGTACCTGTGTCGAATCCAAAGGGAGGGTGATGAGCGGTGTCACCACTGCAGTTGCAGCTCCGACACCGCTCAACACACGCTGCAGGTCTGTCCGGCTTGGGCGGAGCCAAGAAGGGATTTGGTTAATATGATTGGCCAGGATCTCTCGCTGCCGGCCGTAGTTTCAGCCATGGTCGCCAGCGATGAGTCCTGGCAGGCGGTGCGCCAATATTGTGAATACGTGATGGCGATAAAGGAGTCTGATGAAAGAGCGCGAGAGCTGCTGCGTGGGACGCAGCGCTCTCAGCGCTCCAGGCGGATGGTCCGAGATGACCATCTGCCACCCTAAACGGCTCGTGGCGGCGGACTCGGGGGGGTTCGCCGCCAGTACAAGAGCCCGAGATGGCGGCGGCGTGTCCACGCCGCCTCTCGCGAGGGATTTTTTCTTCGAGAGGAGGCCTGCCGAGGCCAGTCGTCGTCGGGGGTAGTAGCAGTTAAGCGCAAGCGGTCCTGCTACCCCCGGCACATGACGACGAGACGGGACATCGTGAGGTTTTTAGTGGGTAGGCCGGCCGCTTCACGGCCGGAGAGCCCCACATACCCCACCGCTCCCCCCCGGGACGGTGGGGATGCAGTTCAATGCATTTTCCTCACGTAAAAAAAAAAAAAAAAAAAAAAAAAAAAAAAAAAAAAAAAAAAAAAAAAAAAAAAAAAAGGTTAGGTTAGGTTAGGTTAGGTTAGGTTAGGTTAGGTTCCCCCCCAACGGGACCACGCCTTGTCGTGGCGGGGGGGCTCAGTAGCTGCAGGCAATCCAGCCTGTAGTGAAGCGAAGTGGTCCCCGGAGGGCGCTCCACCTGTCCCTCTGGCTAGCAGAGGGCAGAGTGGATGTGCGAGTGGTGGCAGTTTGCCACGGTTTTGGAGAGGGGCGATGGACCAGGGGTTATGAACCTCCCCGTTCGGCTTGATCCAAAATGTTGTGAGGGAGGGGCGACGGACCAGGGGTTATGAACCCCCCCGTTCGGCCCGACCCTGGGTGGTTGTGGGCCAGGGCGACGGACTAGGGGTTGTCAACCCCCCCGATCGGCTTGGCCCGTGGTGATAGCTTTGGGAAGGGGCGACGGACCAGGGGTTATGAACCCCCCCGTTCGGCCTGACCCGAGGTGGACTCTTGGGGCAGGGCGACGGATTGCGGTTACAAACCCTTCCGTTCGGCCTGTCCCGTGTAAGGGGCGACGGATCAGGGGTTATAAACCCCCCCGATCGGCCTAACCCGTAACCCTCAACGGAGAGGAACGGGGGTCCCAAGGGACCGCGTGGAGTAAACCACTATAAAAAATCCGTAAATCCCAAGCTCCGGTGCCTGGCGAGGGGATGTATGGTCGGCGCGTAGGTCGGCCCCTAGGGCACCAACGTCGGGTCCCAGACGTTAACTGGACAAAAAACAAAATGAAAAAAGGCAAGTGCGAAAACGATCCCCGGGCGGGTCCTAGCCACATGGCTGGGGAATCCCGTGCTGCCCTTTCGAGGGCAGCTGGCCCCACGTATACGGGGGGGGCCAACACTGCCTCGCGACCTCGGTCGCGTAACGGAGATGACACGGTGGACGTTCCGACCCCACAATCACATTGTGAGGTCGATGATCCCACAACTGGACTGGACACAAAGAGATCGGAGGCGAGCACGCCTAGTTTTGTTCGCTCCCGGTCCCATTCAAGGACGACCTCGGAGGGGAGCCTGGTCTTGCAATTTGTAAGACCAGGCACTCCTAGCCCGAAGCCAGGGGCTGGGAGGGAGGACGATGGAGACAGAGACGACGGCGGCGACGACGTCTCTATGTCATCCTCCATCAGCGGAACTCTGCGGGCGCGAAAGCGCAAACCGCAGCGTCCTGCCGACGATGACGGGAGGCCCATGGTCGTGAGGAGAAGGACAGCGGACGATGATAGCACGGATCGGGAGGTGCAACCGGCCGCCGAATCCGGAGAGGACAGGAGTGAGCAAGCATCCGCGGACATCGGCGCGGAGCTCTTCTCCTGTCTGTCGGCCGTAGAGAATGCGGTCGATAATCCAAAGAGCGCTAAGAAAGATGTAGTGAAGTCCGTTCGGTCCACCCTCGTCACCCTAAAGGCCTGCGCGTCGGAGCTGTGTGTGAGGGCGGAGATGCGGAACCGGGACAACGAGAGGACTCGCTCCCTCATCGACCAGCTGTACGCTCGTATCGAGGAGCTGGCCAGCGAGGTAAAGGAGCTACGGAGGGGAGGGGGTTCGTCACATCCCCCGGCCGCGGCGAGAACCCTTCATGCGCCCAGAAAGGATCAGGCGCCGGGGCCTTCCCGGGAAGTATTACCTCCCCCGACGGCACCGACTGCAAGATCTAAGAAGGGAAGAGACGGTTCACAAAGGGGGGCGCCCGCACCGACACCTCGGCCGACGGCGTCAGCCCCTCAACATGAACCAAGCTCGGACTGGAGCCAGCTCTCGGCCATTATGGACCGGGAGTACGCTCGTTTTCAGTCCGAGCTTATGGGCCGTCTCTTCCCCGAGATGGGAAGAAGACCTCCACTGGGACAGAGTCAGCGCCGAGAGGGGGAAATTCCCCAGGCGACGCTGACGGAGTCCCAGAGCAAGAAGGAAAGGAAGCGGACGAAGAGGGGGCGAACGGCACCGTCACAGCCTCCACCAGTTCCAGGGCCGTCGACGGAGCAGGTGGGGTCACAGGGCGGCACCTGGGCGACGGTGGTCGGCCGGAAGGCGGCCGCCCGTGCCAAGCAGCAGGTCGCTGCTCCGGCGCCTCCCACGCCACGAACCCAGGCCGCCCCCACTCCTCAGAAGAAGAAGGGGCAGCCCAAGCCCCCTACATGTGCGGCGGTTTTGGTCACGGTGCCTGAGGGCGCAGAGACCACGATCGCTGCAGTAATGACGACCGCCAGGGCCCGCATTAAGCTAGCGGACCTTGGCATCGTGGGGGGCGTAAAGCAGAGGAAGGCGGTAACCGGGGCTCTCCTATTGGAGATTCCAGGTCCCGAGAGCTCCACCAAAGCCGACGCCTTGGCGGAGAAGATGAGGGAAGCCCTCGCCGACACGGGCGCGCTCATCTCGCGCCCGTGTAAAATGGGCGACATGCGAGTGATGGATCTAGACGAGTCCATCACCCCTGGGGATGTCACGGCGGCGATCGCCGAGGCAGGCGGATGCTCCCAGACCGATATCAAGATTGGGGAGATCCGCACTGCCCCATCTCGGATGGGGACCGTTTGGGTCCGCTGCCCGGTCGGGGCCGTCAAGAAGCTGGCGGCCCAAGGACGGGTACAGATAGGTTGGACCGCGGCGAGAGTGGAGGCACTGGCAGTACGGCCGTTGCAGTGCTACCAGTGTCTCGAGGTGGGGCACGTCAGAGTAATGTGCCCCAATAATGTGGACAGGAGTGGACGCTGTTACAGGTGCGGTGAGACGGGGCATATTGCCCGTCATTGCACAGCGTCCGACCCCCATTGCCCGGTCTGCGCGGACCTAGGGCGGGCCGCCGACCATCGGCTGGGGACCAAAAAGTGCTCCCCGCCGAAGAACAAGAAGAAGAAGGGGCCTGTCCGGCCACCTTCCCCAGCCCGGGGAAGTGAGGAAGTCATGGAGGCCTCCTAATGCTCCACACACGAGTATTGCAGGTCAACCTGAACCACACCCGCGCGGCGCAGGACCTCCTGCTACAAACGCTCGCGGAGTGGTCGGTTGCCCTGGCGGTAATCGCCGAGCCCTACTCTGTCCCAGACAACCCCAGGTGGTTCGGGGACGATTTGGGCTTGGCCTGCATTTATTGGGCGGGAGGGGACAACCTCCATTGCTCCCTCATCGCAAAAGGGCTGGGTTACGTGGCCGTGGAGTGGGGGTCCACGGCCATGGTGAGCTGTTACATCTCTCCTAACTGTGACATCGCCGAGTTCGAGGCATACCTGGACGGACTGGAGAGTTGCATTCGCGCCTGCGCCCCCCGTCAGGTATTCGTCCTGGGGGACTTCAACGCGCGCTCGGGTGAGTGGGGGGACGTCGTAGACAACGTTAAGGGGGAAACGCTTCTGGAATGGGCGGCAGGGCTGGACCTCCGATTACTAAACAGAGGTTCAGTCTTTACCTGTGAGCGATGGCAGGGGAGGTCGATCGTGGACCTGTCATGGGCGACTCCCTCGGCCTCGCACACGGTATCAGGATGGAGGGTGGCGGAGGAGGCGGTCACGCTTTCTGACCACAAATACATCGTGTTCGATGTGTCTCTCCGCCGCCCTACCCGCCCACGCCAGGACCGTAGCCCTCCGCGGCGTTGGTCTCTCAAGCGGCTCGACCGAGACATGGCCGTAGCCGCCGCCAACGTTGCGGACTGGACGGAAGAGCAGATCCCGTCCGATCCGGAGGCGCAAGCCGCCTGGTTTCGAGACACGATGACGTCGATCTGTGACGTCTCGATGCCCCGAGCCAGGCCGCCCCAGCGGGGCTCTGTGTACTGGTGGAGTGAGGAGATCGCGCGGCTTCGACGATCGGTCTTGGCTGCGCGTCGCCAGTACCAAAGAGCCCGAAGAAGAAGGCAAGCCTCACTAGAGGAGACCCTAGGAGCCAGGCGGGAATACGGGACAGCGGTCCATGCCCTCAGCATAGCAATCGCTGAGGCCAAGGAGCGGTCCTGGATCGAGCTCGTGGAGGGACTGGATAGGGACCCATGGGGGCGCCCGTACAAGATGGTACTGGGCAAGCTCAGACCGTGGGTTCCCCCGTTGACGGAAACCCTGGACCCCGACTTCGTGGGGAGAGTCGTAGAAACACTCTTCCCAAGCGTCCAGGACAGCCCTTCCAGTCACCCTCCCTTGTCGCCGGATCGAGATTGGGAAGACGATCTGGAGGTGACGGGGGCCGAGCTCGAACTAGCCGTCAGGCGGCTGGCATCCCGCTCCACCGCTCCCGGCCCGGACGGCGTTCCAGGCAGGGTTCTCGTGCTGGCTCTGAAGGTCCTGGGGAACCGGTTGAGGCAGCTCTTTAACGACTGCCTCCGCCTATCCGTGTTCCCCATCGAGTGGAAGTTCGCGAAACTGGTGCTTCTGAGGAAGGAGGCAAGGACCGCCGAGTCTCCGTCGTCGTTCCGACCGATTTGCTTGCTGAACGAGACGGGGAAGCTCTTCGAGAGAGTTATCTCCGACCGTATCGGCGGGCACCTGTCGCGGGTAGGCCCGGATCTATCGGACTGCCAGTTCGGATTCCGGCCGGGGCGATCGACGGTGGATGCTGTCCGCCTCGTTCGCTCCCTTTCGGAATCGGCAGTCCGTTCAGGGAGGGTTGCACTGGCGGTGTCCCTGGACATCGTCAACGCATTCGGAACCCTCCCGTGGCAGGCAATTAGGGAGGCACTAGTTTATCACGGCGTGCCTCCCTACCTACGGGCGATCATCGGGGCCTACCTACGCGATAGACGGGTCAAGATAACCGGTCGGAACGAGACGGAGACGGAACGGGAGATCTCGTGCGGGGTTCCGCAGGGGTCCGTTTTGGGCCCCCTGCTATGGAACCTTGCATATGATGCGGTCCTTCGCACCAGTCTTCCAGGTGACGTGAGTGTCGTCTGCTATGCGGACGACACTCTCGTTGTCGCCACCGGCACTAACTTCGGGCGAACGCTCAGGCTTGCCGAACTGGGGGTGGCATGTGTCGTGCGGGCGATTCGCGAGCTGGGCCTTGAGATAGCGCCTCACAAGTGTGAGGCGCTATGGTTCCACCGCCTCCCACGAGGCCAGGAACCCCCCAGCTCGCGAATCCGTGTAGGTGATTCCGAAGTCCAGGTGGGGCGGTACATCAAGTACCTAGGCCTTACCCTGGACAGCCGATGGAGCTTCGAGGAGCATTTCGTGCGCCTGGTCCCCCGAGCGCGCAAGATTGCAGGTGCACTACATCGCCTGCTGCCCAACCTCGGGGGACCGCGGGAAGGAGTTCGCCGCCTCTACGGTGGCGTCATACGGTCCGTGGCCCTCTACGGGGCCCCCGTGTGGTCCAGTGACCTCACGAGGTCCTCCCGCTGCGGAGCTCTATTGAGGAGCCTGCAGCGGTTGATGGCCATACGGATCGTGCGAGGCTACCGAACGATTTCGTTCGAGGCGGCGACGGTTCTGGCCCGTTCCCCCCCTTTCCAAATCCTGGCCAAGATGGACGCCGCCGTCTATGACGCGCGGCGGGGCATCGACCGGGATGGGGGAGACGGGGGGTACGAGCTAGAACCCGCGCAAGGAATGCTCCGGCAGGACGCGCACCGACAGGCCTTAAGAGACTGGCGCGTGCAGCTGGAACTCATGGGTTGTGCGCGCCAACGCGCTGTCGGTGCCGTCCTGCCCAACTTCGAGGCTTGGATCGGCAGGAAAGGTGAGGTCACCTACAGGTTGACTCAGACACTCACCGGACATGGATGCTTCGGTGAGTATCTGAATCGAATCGGGAGGGAAGTCACGACACAATGCCACCACTGCGCATCCGACCTGGACTCCGCCCAGCACACGCTGGAAGACTGCCCTGCATGGGAGTCTGAGCGTCGAGTCTTGGTCGATGTCATCGGGCGAGATCTGTCCCCGCCAGCATTGGTCGCGGCCATGCTGGAGAGTGAGGAGGGTTGGGAGGCGGCGCTCTCCTTCTGTGAAGCTGTAATGCTCCAGAAGGAGGGCGCAGAGCGGGATCGGGAGAGAGCCGATCCCACTCGAAGGAGGCGGCGGCGGGCCACATAGCTTGGCTAGCCGCCGCGACGGGCTCGCGTGCGGGTACATCGTTGGGGTCGATGTGCCCGTGGAAGCGGCCCGGGATGACACCGCCGGTGCGGCGGGTGGTGTCGTCGAGGGGACCCCGTCTCGCTCCACGCCGAAGAATACGGCGTGGATCGGAGCGGCGTTCCCCTGAGGGGTTGAGCCTCTGCTAGGCTCCCCCGGGAGAGGGCCCTCCCAAATGATTGGGGGTGCATAGGCGGGAGGGTTCCGGTGCGCTTACGCGAGCCCGGGGCCCTCCCAGATGCCTGAGGATGGCCGCCGTGAGGTTTTTAGTGGGTAGGCCGGCCGCTTCACGGCCGGAGAGCCCCACATACCCCACCGCTCCGCCCCAAGGACGGTGGGGATGCAATTCAATGCATTTTCCTCACGAAAAAAAAAAAAAAAAAAAAAAGGTTAGGTTAGGTTAGGTTAGGTTAGGTTAGGTTAGGTTAGGTTAGGTTCCCCCCCAACGGGACCACGCCTTGTCGTGGCGGGGGGGCTCAGTAGCTGCGGGCAATCCAGCCTGTAGTGAAGCGAAGTGGTCCCCGAGAAGGCGCTCCGCCTGTCCTTCTGAGTAGCTGAGGGCACAGTGGACGTGCGAGTGGTCGGTTTCCCCCTCGCGAAAGTGAGGGGGTGAGGATCCGTTATCCCTTGAGCGTGCTCGGGACCGGAGGCCTTGCCTTAATTGGCCGGGCCGCGAGGAGCCAACCTCAATAAAAAACAAAGTGGAGTCAACCACTTTTCAATAAAAAACCCCTGAGTGGCAAGCGGAATGGCAGCGCGAGGCCTTGAAGATCGGCCAGGGTATCGGGCGAGACGGTCCAGTCAGCGCCGCTTGTGCGCTGAATGGTCCGCCTCGCTCGTCGTGTCGGTCACTACTGCCTCCCAGGAGGGTACCTGCCGCCCCCCTCCTGGGTTAACAACCCAAAGGCTTACCCGCGGCGCACGGCTCCGCCCGGGTGGACTTATTTCCGAAGATCTCGTGGGAATAATATGGAAATTATTTTTAAAAAACAAAACAAAACAAAGTTGGAGAAGGAGAGCAGAGAAGGAAGTACGGTGGTAGAGGGACCGAGACGGTCGGAGAAAGAAGGAGGGCTAGACATGCCCGAACTTGAGAAGAAGAAGAGGAAGGACAAGGAGACGAGGAGACTCAGCGTCCGAGTACCTAGGCTGTCAGCTAGAAGCCTAGACAGGCTGCAGCGATCGGACAGAGACAGAGACCGAAGCTTAGAAAAAGACTTCTATATATCAGACGCTGAGTCAGACAGTGTTGGAGGTAGTGTGGGGGCTGTTGAAGACGTCGAATTCTTCGACGTGCAGTCTAACAGTGGGAGAAGCTCTAGGAGCGCAAAGATCAACTCCAAAGGCACCAAAAGACCGCACGGCGGAGATTCGAGTGACGAGGAGTGGGGCGGAAAATCGCCAGTCACCAAAAACCGCGGACGCGGTCGACCCCCCACCACTGGGGAGTACGTGGGTCTGGCGGCAGCGAAGGAGAAGCTGCTAGAGGTGGAAAAGGAGCAGATGCGCCTTGAAGCGGACAGGGAAATCGCGGCATTAGCCGAGTCCGCTAGGGAGTTTCGAGCGAAGTACCCGACACGGTCGGAACGCTCTGTGATGGCGTCGACGAGCACAGCCATGATTCCTGAGGCTGATGACCAGTCGACTCTCGGGCTTGGCCTCCGAATCGAGAAGGATGTCCAAACTATTAGACACGTGGCCAACAATAGCAAAAAGCTGTGCGGCCGCTTCCAGGGTTACTTGAAAGAGGCCGCTGCCAGTGTCCAGGAGGTAGTCTCGGAGCTCAGCAAGCGGACTGTGTCGGAGGAAGCTGCAGTTCTCCAAGCTGAGAACGCCCGTATGAGGAATGAGATGGCTCAGCTCCGAAAAGAGCTGGACCACATGAAAGCGGAGGTGGCGAAGATGCGATTCACCCCTGCTCTAGGTGTTGATAAACAACCTGCTGCGAATCCAGCGAATAGCATGAATCCGCCAGGACGTATCCGCCAGGAGCCGGAGCTTGAGGAGTTCCGTCGGTCCCTGATGATAGATTTAGGGACGATGGTGAGTGCCCGCCTGGCCTCTATCGAGGAGAGGCTTCCGCCCGCGCCTCGTGTGCGTCCACCTCTTGCGGCGGATAGAATGAGAGAAGCGACTCCTGTGGAGCCGATTATGCCAACTCCGCAGGCAACAGCGGTCTCACAGACCGCTCCCAAGAAGGGTAAAGGCAAGGGGAAGAGAAGCAAGGGTACACCTTCCCAGCCGGCCCCTGCCGTCCCAGCCCCCGCTGTTGCCGGGCCATCAGTACCCGCTCCATCCAGAGAGTGGGTGCGAGTTGGCAGAAACGGCAAGCGGGAGGCCAGCAAGAAGGTGCCTTCAAGCAGTGTGCAGGAGAAACCGTCGAAAAAACGGAAGCTGCGAGCGCTCAAAACCGCAGCAGTAGTGGTCACGCTTCAGCCCGAGGCGGAGAAGAAAGGGCTGTCATATGCCAAAGTCCTCGCCGAAGCCAAGTCTCAAATAGACTGGCGAGGAATGGGCATCCCGTACCTCCAGGTGCGTAAGGCGGCGACGGGTGCCCGAGTCATCGAGGTGCCTGGAGAGGGCAATTCGGAGAAGGCCGACGCACTCGCGCTGAAGATCCGGGAGCTTCTCGGTGAGGATACCCGAGTCCATCGTCCGACCCAAACCGCCGAGCTGCGAATAACAGGCCTCGACGACTCGGTCACAGGGGAAGAAATAGCCGCGGCAATAACGGCGGCTGGAAACTGTGTGTTGGAGACAGTTAAGGTGGGGGAAATCCGTGCTGGCCCCAGTGGAATGGGTATCGGCGGTCGATCGCAGCGACCTCTGCTACCGATGTGCACAACCTGGCCACAATGCCAGCGGGTGTTCAGCCAAGCCGCAGTGCTCCCTTTGTGCGGCCGCAAACCGGCCTTCCGATCATCGGGTGGGCACCAGCGCCTGTAAAATCCCAAAGCAGGCCAAGGTCAAGAGGACTGCTGTGGGTGCATCAACACGCCCAGTTGCAGTCCGCCCTGCTGCTTCTTCCGTAGCCCCCGCGGCTACCCGGGAGGAAGCGATGGATGAGGTGGACATCGAAATCGAGTGTCCCTAATGGACAACATCATTCATCGCTTTCTTCAGGTGAACATAAACCATTGCAGTTCCGCGCAGGACATGATGGTTGCGTCACTGGCGGAATGGAATGTTGAGGTGGCAGTGGTGGCGGAGCCCTATTGGATTCCACCTCGGAGCAATTGGATTGTTGACACGGCGGCTCTCGTTGCCATCATCCCATCGAGTGCCCTGTGTGCGCCACCCCTCAAACCCATTGCTCGCGGCGTGGGGTACGTCGCGGTGCAGTGGAGGGACATAGTCGTCGTCGGGGTGTACTTTTCGCCAAACCGACGCGACTCCGAGTTTGAGTCCTTCTTGGGCGAAGTTGGGGACCTTCTGGACCGCATACAACCTCGCCCGGTTCTTCTCCTGGGGGACTTGAACTCTTGGTCGACGAGGTGGGGCAGTGCACGAACATGTTCGAGGGGTGCTATACTGGGGCCCTGGGTCGACTCCTTCGACTTGGAGGTCCTAAACCAGGGGTCGACGAGCACCTTGGTGCGGTGGCAGGGCGAGTCGATCGTGGACGTCACGCTCGCCAGCCCTGCCCTTGCGCCCAGGGTGCAGGACTGGAGGGTTGTTGAGGGGGTTGAATCTCTATCGGATCACCTGTACATCCGGTTTGAGATTCCTACCCAGACCTCCAACCCATCGGTCACATCCCCCCGGATGGATCGTCCCCGGTGGGCGTTAAAGAGGCTGGACCGTGTGCTGCTTGAAGAGGCCGCCATCGTCCAGGCATGGGTGCCCGTACCGGATGCCCTGGACGATGTTGACTTGGAGGTGGATAGGCTTACACGGGACATGACGAGCGTTTGTGACGCGTCGATGCCCCGTGTGAAGTCGCGACGACTATCGCGACAGGTGTACTGGTGGAGCGCGGAGATTGCATCCCTGCGTTCCGCTTGCGTAGTAGCGCGACGCCCGTACACCCGACACCGGGGTCATCGACGCGGTCGCCCGCATGTGCCGGATGAGCTGGACCCTGTAGGGGATCAACTGCACGCTGCCTATAAGTCCGCCAAGGAGGCCCTAAAAACAGCCATTGCTGCCGCAAAGGACCGCGCCAGGGATGAAATGCTTGCGTCTTTGAGTGAGGACCCATGGGGGCGTCCCTACCGTTTGGCAAGGGACAAGCTCAAACCGTGGGCCCCTCCGCTAACTCAGACGCTCGAGCCACATTTCGTCTCTGAGGTCGTTGCGGTGCTCTTCCCCCAGAGGGAAGACCACGTCCCACCGCACATGGCTCCTCTACCACCCTCGGAGCCAACGACCCAGGAGGAGGACGATACCCTCGAAGTTACCAGCGCGGAGATTAAGATGGTCGTCCGGCGCCTCAGTGCTAGGAACACCGCACCCGGGCCGGATGGCATACCGGGTCGCGTGTGGGTCTTGGCCTCGAGAGAGCTGGGCGACCGTCTGAGGAGGCTGTTTACTGCCTGTTTCGAACGAGGACACTTCCCCGCTCGGTGGAAAACGGGCAACCTCGTCCTTCTCCGCAAGGAGAGCAGACCAGAAGACTCGCCGTCGGGGTACCGGCCGATCGTTCTGCTGGACGAGGCGTGCAAGCTCTTTGAGCGCATAATTGCTGCGCGCCTCGTCAGCCACCTCACCCGGACTGGGCCGGACCTATCGGAATACCAGTTTGGGTTTCGCAGGGAACGGTCGACCGTTGGCGCAATCCTTCGGGTAAAGGCGCTTGCAGAGGAAGCCGTTGCGGCTGGAGAAGTGCTGTTGGCGGTGTCGCTCGATATCGCCAACGCATTTAACACGCTTCCCTGGGCGTGCGTGAGGGAGGCCCTACGTTACCACCGCGTACCCGTGTACCTGCAGCGCATCCTCGAGGCGTATTTGTCCGAGAGGATGATCGCCTACGAGACGCAGGATGGGTGGCGGCGGTGGCGCATGACCTGCGGCGTTCCACAGGGGTCGGTCCTCGGTCCACTCCTGTGGAACATTGGTTATGACTGGGTGCTTCGCGGTGCCTTTCTCCCAAACCTTGGCGTGACGTGTTACGCCGACGACACGCTCGTTACTGCCAGGGGGAGAACGCACCGTGAGGCAGCCATTCTGGTGACGGCGGGGGTGGCGCACGTTGTGCAGCGCATACGTGGCTTGGGGCTTGAGGTCGCTCTAGGCAAGACGGAGGCGATCTGCTTCAGCGGTCCGCGTAACAAGCCACCCCGTGATTTCCACCTTGTCATTGGCGGAACCCGTGTTGCTGTCGAGTCGACGTTAAAATACCTCGGCCTTGTCCTCGACAGCAACTGGGACTTCAGGGCGCATTTCGGCCTTTTGGCGCCGAAGCTGGTTGGAGCGGCGGGGGCACTTGCCCGGCTCTTACCTAATTTGGGTGGTCCAAACACCTCCACTAGGCGTTTGTATATGGGAGTTCTGCGCTCGATGGCTCTGTACGGCGCCCCGGTGTGGGCCGCATGTGTCTCTGATGGCGTCATCAGTACACTCTTGCGCGTACAGAGGCTGATGGCCATCAGAGTTACGCGGGCATACCGCACCGTGTCGGGAGAAGCAGCCGTCGTCTTGGCTGGGTCTCTGCCCTGGGACCTCGACGCGAAATCCCTCGCGTCGCTCTACGAGTGGCGCGAGGAGGCGCGGAGTCGGGGTGACCGTCCGGCGCTCAGGGAGGTGGAGGAGCGTCGTGATGTCCTTCGCCAAGCTCAAGTGGTGGAGTGGCGGACGCGGCTGCAGGAGCCGGGGTACGGTCACCGGACAATCGAGGCTATCATGCCTGTCTTCGAAGAATGGCTCAACCGAAGTCATGGGGCACTAAGTTTCCATTTGACACAGGTGCTTTCCGGGCACGGTTGCTTTGGAAAGTACCTGTGTCGAATACAGAGGGAGATGGACGAGCGGTGTCACCACTGCAGTTGCAGCTCCGACACCGCTCAACATACTTTAGAAGTCTGCCCAGCTTGGGCCGAGCATCGGCAGTCGCTGGTGTCGACCATTGGCGTGGATCTGTCACTGCCAGCCGTAGTTTTGGCCATGGTCGGCAGTGACGAAGCCTGGCAGGCGACTCGCCACTTCTGCGAGAATGTAATGGGTGCGAAGGAGTCTGCAGAGAGAGAGCGCGAGCTCCTCCGCGGCACCCAGCGCCCTAGGCGTCAAAGGCGACGGGTCAGAAATGACCTGTTGCCGCCCTAAACGGCTCTTGGCGGCGGACTCGGGGGGGTCCGTCGCCAGTATTTGAGCCCGAGATGGCGGCGGCGTGTCCACGTTGCCTCTCGAGAGGATTTCCTGAGTTGGGGTCCGAAGGGACCAACCGCCGCCAGAGCGCATAGATGTTATCCGCAACGGTTCCTGTGCGCTCTGGCATTGCGGCGAGATTGGACACCGTGAGGTTTTTAGTGGGTAGGCCGGCCGCTTCACGGCCGGAGAGCCCCACATACCCCACCGCTCCGCCCCAGGGCGGTGGGGATGCAGTTCAATGCATTTTCCTCACGATAAAAAAAAAAAAAAAAAAAAAAAAAAAAAAGGTTAGGTTAGGTTAGGTTAGGTTAGGTTAGGTTCCCCCCCAACGGGACCACGCCTTGTCGTGGCGGGGGGGCTCAGTAGCTGCAGGCAATCCAGCCTGTAGTGAAGCGAAGTGGTCCCCGGAGGGTGCTCCGCCTGTCCCTCTGACTAGCACTGAGGGCAAAGTGGACGTGCGAGTGGTGGCTTTCCCCCTCGCGAAAGTGAGGGGGGTGAGGGTCCGTTATCCCTTGAGCGTGCTCGGGACCGGAGGCCTTGCCTTAATTGGCTGGGCCGCGAGGAGACAACCTCAATAAAAAACAAAGTGGAGCATACCACTTTTAAATAAAAAACCCCTGAGTGGCAAGCGGAATGGCAGCGCGAAGCCTTCAAGATCGGCCAGGGTGTCGGGCGGGACGGTCCAGTCAGCGCCGCTTGTGCGCTGAATGGTCCGCCCCGCTTGTCGTGTCGGTCGCTACTGCCTCCCAGGAGGGTACCTGCCGCCCCCCTCCTGGGTTACCAAAATAAAGGCTTACCCGTGGCGCACGGCTCCGCCCGGGTTGACTTTTGTTCCGAAGTGCTCGTGGGAACAACTATGGTTAAATCAAATAAAAACAAAACAAAAATTATCGAGGAGGAGAATAGAGGACATGGATGTGAAGAAGGAGAAGGCAGTGAGAGACGCTCAGACAGAAGCGAAGACAGAGATGAGTCTCGAAAGCTGAGAAATGGAAAGTGTACAGAGAGGAGTCCTAAGGGAGTGAGGGACAGAAGTCCATTAATTGAGGACAGAATAGGGAGTAGGAGTGACGAGGAGTTCAGGGCGAATAAAGAAGTTGATAAACTTCTCCTCAGTTCTTCTACATGGACGCCATTGGTCGCTGGAGTTAAACGGCCACAGGCCGAAGAATCGGACTCTGAAGAGGAAGTGACCCCAACGGTAAAAGTACCTAACGCAAAAAGAGGCAGAAGTATTAAGCTCAGCTACACTAGGGCTGACTTTTTAAAGAAACCAGTGGAAGTGCTTCAGCCTCAGCCTCAGCGGATTAGGGGGAAAGGTCGTCTCAGGACTGATCAGCAAAATGAGAGTCCACCACAAAGTGAGAATGAGTGCGATGAGGGTTCTGCTGGTTCGAGTCGACCCAAACCAGTGGAGTCTTCTTCAGAGGTACGGTCTACGGTAGAGAAGTCAGCGGCTCCTTCTCTGGAGGTAGTACGCTCCGAGACGGGTCACAAATCAGCTGTGGTTCTGCGGAAGAGAGCTTTAATGGGAGTGAGGAAGGTGGTCTCGGTAGCCAAATACTCTGGGCGTCTACAGGGCAAGTTCCGCCAAGACCTTTACAATGCAGCGACATGGGTGCAAGAGGCTATGGAGAAGCTGGGCACCACTAGCGTTAGCACAGAGACAGTCAAGCTCCAAGAAGACAACGAGCGTCTCCGAAAAGAACTCGTTGATATTCGGAAAGAGATGACGCAAGTGAAGGCACAGATGAAACTGATGGGTGAAATCAGAGCTAGTTGGCGAAAAGAGGGTCCACCTGTTGATGCTATTGCAAGTGTTGACGCTGAATTCCCGGCAGTGGACATCGTAGGAGCGTCTGCTTGTAAACCCCCTCAGCCTATGGATATGGAGGTTTGGATGCAGTCCTTACTTAGGCAGGTAGGCGGAATCATTGACGCTAGGTTTGAGGACATCAAGGAGAGGCTGCTGCCTGAGGAGCGTGTGCGCCCTCCATTAGCTGCTGACCGGCGGAAGACCCAAACAGTGCCAGTTCCCCGGGTCCCTCAGACCCGCGCAGTGTCTCAAGCCTCGGCCGATGCTTCAGAGGTCGGTATGGAGACCTCTCAAGTGACTGCGGAGACTTCCAAGGCCGCTGAAGAGGTTCCACAAGTCCCTATGGAGACCTCTCAGGTGGCTATTACAGTGGAGCCCAAAACAGGCAGAAGTAGAAATAAGAAGAAGAAGAAGAAGCAGTCACTGGCAGCTCGGGAGGCTGAAGTGCACACCGGCTCAGTTTCTCATTCGAGGGACGGCGAAGCAATTCAGCCACTACCTGGCACTTCCACTGGGACGCAACAACAGTGGAGTACAGTGGCTGCCAGAGGTGGAAAATCAAAGGCTCCGCCAACGGCAGCACCGAGGCCCGCAAAGCAGAAGCAGCCTGTCAAGATTGCCCTGCAGGCTCCAAAAACGGCTGCAGTCATTTTAACTATTCCACCAGGGGAGGTTGAAAAAGGGCAGACGTATGAGGCGGTAATTGCTCACGCAAAAAGCAATGTGAGCCTCGAGGCCCTTGGCATACTCAATGGAGTAAAAATTCGCCCGTCTCAGACTGGTGCTCGGCTCATTGAGGTGCCAGGTCCAGATAGCGGAGTAAAGGCGGATGCTCTGGCAGCCAGGCTCACGGAGCTGTTCAATCGAAACGAAGTCCTGGTATCCAGGCCCACCAAATGCGCAGATCTACGCATTTCTGGCCTGGACGACTCAGTGTCTGCGACTGAAGTTGTTGCGGCTGTAGCAGTGACTGGAGGGACTCCAACGGAGTCGGTAAAGGCGGGCGAAATTCGGCGAACACCTTCGGGACTTGCCTCGATCTTCGTCCGTTGCCCCGTGACCGCGGCCAAAAAGATCGCGGAGTCGGGCAGATTGCTAGTTGGCTGGGTGTCGGCTTCCGTGAAGGTGCTAGAACCGAGACCGCTCATCTGCTTCCAGTGCTTGGAACGTGGTCATGTAGGCAAGTGCTGCGCAGCGGGAGTGGAGGGCGGAGGTCTTTGCTTCCGATGCAGCAAGCCCGGACACAAGGCGGCCCAATGCTCTGCAGAGCCACACTGCAGACCCTGCGCGAAAGCCGGCAAAACCGCTGTACATACAGTGGGGTCGGGTGCCTGCCACATGGGCAAGAAATCAGGCCGTAGGACGGCTGTAGAGAGGACGCCAAATACGGGGACCCAATGATGCCTCGACCTCTTTCTATACTCCAAGCGAATATCAACCACTGCTTACGGGCACAGGATCTTTTGATCCAAAGTGCGGCGCAATGGTTGATTTCCGTAGTAGTGGTGGCTGAACCCTACTCATTGCAGAGGAGTCCTGGTTGGCTCTCCGATAACAGCGGGGTCGTTGCGATGACCTCTCGGGGCGCTGTTGGCTCGTCCCCCTTCTCCTTGGTGGCGAGGAGTCGGGGATGGGTTGCAGCAACTCTAGATGGGTTGTTGTTTGTTGGCGTCTATTTTTCACCGAATGACCCAACTTCAGAGTTTGAGGATTTCCTGAGTGAGCTGGAGACCTTCGTCAATCTTCAGCGCTCATATTATCCTGTGGTAGTTCTGGGGGACTTCAACGCCAAATCCACGGCGTGGGGGTCCCCAACCACTGAACTGTGGGGGCATCTTGTGGAGCAATGGGCGGAGGCAGTGGGAGTGGTGGTCCTCAATCGTGGAGTGGTGCAGACCTGTGTGCGGCCCAACGGTTCATCAATCGTCGACTTGACGTTTGCTAGCCCATGCGTGGCGGACCGTATCCGAGACTGGAGAGTCCTGGAGAAGGTAGAGACGCTGTCGGATCACAAATACATCCGATTCAGTGTCATAGCCCAGACTTCGGGCTCTCCAGCTCCAGCGCCCTCTCGCGGTGAGGGCCCTCGTTGGTCCCTCAATCGCCTAGACCGCGGGCTACTCATGGAAGCAGCTCTTGTTGAGTCTTGGCCAGAGGCTCCAGACAGACCGGTGGATGTTGACGCCGAAGCGGAATGGTTCCGGGGGGCGATGACTCGCATTTGCGATGTATCGATGCCCCGCACCGGACCCCAACCTCCGAAACGTCGGGTGTATTGGTGGAACGCAGACATCGCGCAGCTCCGCAAAGCCTGCGTGGTGGCGGGGCGCCAATACACTCGACATCGTAGAAGGCGCCGCCGCGGTGACGACTTCACGGAAAGGGAGACCTCTCTCTTGGAGGCGTACAGGACGGCCAAGTTGACCCTCAAGGTCGCAATCGGTAAGGCCAAAAACAGGGCCAGAGAAGAGATGCTGCAGACTCTGAGTGAAGATCCGTGGGGGCGACCTTACCGCATGGTGCGGGGCCAGCTGCGCCCGTATGCCCCCCCTCTGACACAGAGTCTGCAGCCTGAGCTGGTAAGACGGGTAGTGGAGGGCCTGTTTCCCTCAGGGAATGAGCATGTCTCACCCGTTATGGTGCCCGATGATTACACGGTTCCGGGCGAGGAAACTGAACCAGTTGAGGTCACTGCCGTCGAATTGCGTTTGGCCGTTGCGAGGATGCGGTCCAACACTGCCCCTGGATGGGACGGAATCCCAGGACGTGTGTGGAAAATCGCTCTGGGAGCTTTAGGGCCTAGATTTTTGCGCCTGATGAGCGCTTGTCTGGAGCGGGGCCAGTTTCCTCTACTTTGGAGGACTGGAAAACTGGTCCTGCTTAAGAAAGAGGGTCGTCCGATGGAGTCGCCGTCCGCGTACCGTCCCATCGTGTTGCTTGACGAGGCGTGCAAGCTCCTCGAGCGAGTCGTAGCTGCACGTCTTGTCGCACACTTGGGGAGAGATGGTCCGGACCTGGACGACTCCCAATTTGGTTTTCGCAGGTACCGTTCTACCGTACACGCAATTTTGCGAGTCAAGCAATTGTCTGAGGAAGCAATTACTCAGGGTGAGGTAGTGTTGGCGGTGTCCTTGGACATCGCCAATGCCTTCAACACCCTCCCCTGGGAAGTCATAAGAGAGGCGCTCAGGTACCACCGGGTGCCTCTCTACCTGTGCCGTGTCATCCACGCCTACCTTAGTGACCGTAGGGTTGTGTTTCCCGACCACAGTGGAGTGAGCAGCAGGGAGGTCACGTGCGGTGTTCCACAGGGTTCGGTTCTCGGACCGCTCCTGTGGAACATCGGCTACGATTACGTTCTCCGAGGTCGTAACCTCCCGGGCGTGGGCGTTGTTTGTTATGCAGACGATACGCTGGTAACCGCCCGGGGAAGTTCGTACTACACCGCGGCAGCCCTGGCCGCCGTTGGTGTCGAGGATGTTGTGGGTCGCATTAGCAGACTGGGGTTAGAGGTGGCTCTTAACAAGTGTGAAGCAGTGATGTTTCATGGTCCTCGCACCGTACCACCCCGAAGCCCCCAAATAGTCGTGAACGGATTTCCCATCGAGGTTAAACCGACGATGAAGTACCTAGGTCTTATCTTAGATTCGACTTGGGAATTTACGTCGCATTTTGAGGTGCTAGCACCAAAGTTGCAAGTGTCTGCAAATGCTTTGTGCAGTCTGCTGCCGAACGTGGGAGGACCGTCAGTGTCGTGCCGTCGGCTCTTTGCGGGGATCATACGATCCATGGCTTTGTACGGGAGTCCAGTGTGGGCGGACACCCTCACACGCCGAAGTCAAACCTTGCTGCGAAGGTCGCAGCGGCTGATGGCAGTGAGGGTGATACGGGGTTACTGCACAATCTCGTACGAGGCCGCATGCGTGTTAGCCGGAACCCTGCCGTGGGATCTGGACGCGAGGGCCCTCGCGTCAATGTTCCGTTGGCGCGAGGAGGCGCGAGAACGGGGTGACCGACCGGCTCTACCGGAGGTAGAGGGACACCGGTTGGAGCTCCGCCAGATCGCCATGGCCAGGTGGAAGGAAAGGCTTGCGCAGCCTCAAGCCGGTCACAAGACCATCGAAGCCATTCGGCCGGTATTGGATGAATGGGTCGACAGGCAGTATGGGGCTCTCACGTATAGACTGACGCAGGTGCTTTCCGGGCATGGCTGCTTCGGAAAGTACCTGTGTCGGGTTGCACGTAGAGAGCCAGATACGAGGTGCCATCATTGCCCGAGTGATGTAGACGACGCCACCCACACCCTCGAAATATGTGTGGCATGGTCCGAGCAACGCGAAGAGCTGAAGGTGGAAGTGGGACATGACCTATCGCTACCAGCGGTGGTGACCTCGATGGTCACAGAAGAGTGTAATTGGACAGCTGTGCTCCAGTTTTCTGAAGCCGTCATGACAACAAAAGAGGACGCAGAGAGGGAGAGGGAAATTTCGAGTTCCCTTCCCATCCGACAGCGACGATCCGGCCGTGTTAGGAGACGCAGGAGTCGTCACAGAGACGACCTTATGCCTCCGTAGAAGGGCCCATAGGCGGTAGACTCGGGGGGGTCTACCGCCGTGGAAGGGCCCGAGTGGGGCGCACGTAGTTCCCGTACGCCTACTCATGCGGAATGGAGGCCAACCTCCAAACTGAGAGGGGTCTGCAAGGCAGACCGTCGTCGTCGGGTCACGGTTGAATACGAACGTCTTTCCCGTGCACTCGACAACAAGGCGAGCGAGGATTCGTGAGGTTTTTAGTGGGTAGGCCGGCCGCTTCACGGCCGGAGAGCCCCACATACCCCACCGCTCCTCCTCCAGGACGGTGGGGATGCAGTTCAATGCATTTTCCTCACGTAAAAAAAAAAAAAAAAAAAAAAAAAGGTTAGGTTAGGTTAGGTTAGGTTAGGTTAGGTTAGGTTAGGTTAGGTTAGGTTAGGTTAGGTTAGGTTAGGTTAGGTTCCCCCCCAACGGGACCACGCCTTGTCGTGGCGGGGGGGCTCAGTAGCTGCAGGCAATCCAGCCTGTAGTGAAGCGAAGTGGTCCCTGGAGGTCGCTCCACCCGTCCCTCTGAGGGCAGAGGGTAGAGTGGACGCGCGAGTGGTGGTTATTTACCCTTCGCGAAAGTGAGGGGTTGTGGGCCCGTTATCCCGTGAGCTTGCTCAGGACCGGGGGCCTTGCCTTAATTGGCCGGGCCGCGAGGAGCCAACCTCAATAAAAAACAAAGTGGAGTCAACCACTTTTCAATAAAAAACCCCTGAGTGGCAAGCGGAATGGCAGCGCGAGGCCTTGAAGATCGGCCAGGGTATCGGGCGAGACGGTCCAGTCAGCGCCGCTTGTGCGCTGAATGGTCCGCCTCGCTCGTCGTGTCGGTCATTACTGCCTCCCAGGAGGGTACCTGCCGCCCCCCTCTTGGGTCATCAAAATATAGGCTTACCCGCGGTAAGGACGCACTGCCCGGGTGGACCCTAAGTTCGTTCCATACTCGTGGGACTAATATGGAGTACTTAAAAAATAAAATAAAAATTGACGATGTTAAGGAGAAAAAGAGTGGGAAGAAGGAGAGGCGCAGTAGGCGTGAGAAGGGAAGGAAGTCGGAGAAGATGGTGGATGGGTCCAGTGGATCCGAGTCGGAGAAGACGGAAGTGCGGGCAAAGTCTAGAAGCCCCGTTGCAGTCGTAAGGCTTAAGTTGCAGTCGTAAGGCTTAACCGCCTTAGCACGGATGAGACGGAGAAGAGACTACGTAGTACGGAGTCAAGTGTGGAGAGGCAACTGTATTTGTCGGACTCCTCCAGCGCCGAAAATGTCTCGGTTTCAGGCTATAGATCTGCCGTTAGCCGTGACAGCGCCAAGGCACAAAAGAGGCCGCATAGCGAAGGCTCTAGTGGCGAGGAGTGGGGAGGCAAATCACCTGCCACACCCAGTAACAAAGGACGAGGACGCGGCCGTCCCCCTACTACAGGGGAGTATGTGGGGCAGGCCCAGGCAAAACAGAAGCTCATTGAGCTAGAAAAAGAGCATATGCGACTAGAGGCGGAAAAGGACATAGCCGCAGCGGCATCTGTCGCTCGAGAGTTGCGCCTAAAATTCCCAACTAGGTCGGAATGTCAGAAAGGCAACTTAGAAGGAGAAGCCGTGGTCTCGATAGGAAAACAGACTACGCAGGCGCTCACTGAGCGCATTACCGGAGATTTGAGCTCCATTAATTATGTGGCTGACAACAGCAAGAATTTAAATGGTAGGTTCATACGATTCCTCAAGGACGCTGCGCTCAGTGTCGCCAACGTGGTAGAGGAGTTGAGCCAAAGGACAACGTCGGAGGAGACTGTTCTCCTACAGGCAGAAAATGCCAACATGAAAAAAGAGATTGCGGAGCTCCGCAAGGAGATAGCCTCTATTCGAGAAGATATGGCAAGGGTGCGAAACAGTCACTCCTCGCCTCATCAGTCCCCTGGAGTTGAGGCCATGGCAGTCAGCCAGCCCGTGGCGCGAAACCCCTCGGAGATAAATATCGTGGAGGAGCTCAAGCGGTCCTTAATGGTAGAGATAGGGACCATGATGAATGCCCGCCTTCAGGTGTTGGAGGAAAGACTTCCTCCGGCCCCGATTGTTCGTCCGCCTCTGGCGGCTGACCGGGCAAAGGAGAAAAGCCCCTCTCCACCTCAGATGGAAGTTCCAGTCCCGATGCCACGGATTGGACCAGCCCCGAAGCCGACGGGGCCTGCGACGAAGGCCAAGGGCAAAAAAGGAAAAGGTGTGAACAAGAGCAAAAGTGGTGGTCCTTCAACCCAACCAGATTCTGTCCCCGGCTCCTCTGCCAAGCCGACATCCGGTGCTTGGACAACTGTCGGTAAAAACGGCAAACAAGCACCCAAAAAGAAGGAAACCCAAAAGGGTGAAAAGACAAAGAAGGCAAAGCTGCGCGTACACAAAACCGCAGCTATCGTTGTGACCCTCCAGCCAGAGGCGGAGAAAAATGGTGAGACCTATGCTAAGGTACTGTCGGACGCCAAGTCAAAGATCGATTGGCGTGCGATGGGTATCGAAAGCCTTCGTATAGACAAGACTGCGACAGGAGCCCGTATCATAAAGGTTCCCGGAGCGGCCAAAGGCGAGATGGCAGACGCTCTGGCTGAAAAAATTAGGCAGACTCTGTCCGAAGAACGTGTCAGAGTTCACCGGCCAGTCGCAACTGCTGAACTCCGCGTCTCCGGCCTGGATGACTCCGTGACGTCGGAGGAACTCTCAGCAGCAATCGCGCAGGTGGGAGGGTGCTCATTAGAGCAAATTAAATCCGGGGAAATTCGCCGAGATTCTGGTGTCATGGGATCGGCGTGGGTACGCTGCCCAGTGGCTGCGGCCAAGAAGGTGGTGGAGGGCGGGCGCTTACTTGTTGGATGGGTATCAGCAAGCGTTAGATTGCTACAGCCAAGGGTACAGCGCTGCTTCCGCTGCCTTGAGGTTGGCCACGTGAGGGCCAAGTGCACTTCGGAAGTTGACAGGAGCGACCTCTGTTACCAATGTGCACAGCCCGGCCATAGAGCTAGTCAATGTTCGTCCGCCCTGCACTGTGCACTGTGTGCAGCGGCTAAACTTCCAGCGAATCACAAAGTAGGCACAAAGGCCTGCAAGGACCCAAAGTTGTCCAAGAAGAAGACCACACTGAGCGCACCGTCGCAACCAGCTGTGACCTGCCCACCCGTCCCCGAAGCACCTGTGGCTTCGAGCGAGGCGATGGACGAGAATGATATTGACATCGAGTGTCCCTAATGGCTTACGACCTAAAACATCGATTCTTGCAGATAAACTGCAACCATTGCAGTTCGGCGCAGGACATGCTGGTTGCATCACTGGCAGAGTGGAATATTGAGGTGGCTGTGGTGGCGGAACCCTATTGGAGGACACGGCATCTCTAGTTGCCATCATCCCATCGAGTGCCCTGTGTGTGCCACCCCTGAAGGTCATTGCCCGTGGCGTGGGTTACGTCGCGGTGCAGTGGAGGGACATAGTCGTCGTCGGGGTGTACTTTTCGCCAAACCGACGCGACTCCGAGTTCGAGTCCTTCTTGGGCGAGGTTGGGGACCTTCTGGACCGCATACAACCTCGTCCGGTTCTTCTCCTGGGGGACTTGAACTCATGGTCCACCAGATGGGGTAGTGCACACACTTCCTCGAAAGGCGTACTCTTGGAAGGTTTGGTCGACGCCGTCGGTCTCACGGTTCTAAACCGGGGGTCGATTAGCACCTGTGTGCGTTGGCAGGGCGAGTCGATCGTGGACGTCACGTTCGCCAGCCCTGCCCTCGCGCCCAGGGTGCAAGGCTGGAGGGTTGTCGAGGGGGAGGAGTCTCTTTCGGACCACCGGTACATCCGGTTCGAGATTTCTACCCAGACCTCCAACCCTTCGGTCGCATCCCTCAGGATGGACCGCCCTCGGTGGGCGTTGAAGCGGCTGGACCGGGTGCTGCTCGAGGAGGCCGCCATCGTCCAGGCGTGGGTGCCCGTACCGGATGCCCTGGACGATGTTGACTCGGAGGCGGAACGGCTCACGAGGGCAATGACGAGCGTCTGTGACGCGTCGATGCCCCGGGTCAAGTCACAAGTTAGTTCGCGACGAGTGTATTGGTGGTGCGCGGAGATTGCTTCCCTACGCGCCGCTTGCGTAGCAGCGCGCCGCCAGTACCAGAGACACCGCAGGCGTCGACACGGTCGCCCTCGTGGGCTGGACGAGGTGGAACCAGTAGAGGCCCAACTCTACGAGGCCTATAGGGTGGCGATGAAAACACTCCAGGCAGCAGTCGCTGCTGCCAAGGATAGAGCCCGCAACGAGATGCTCGCGTCGCTGAGTGAGGACCCATGGGGGCGCCCCTACCGCATGGCTAGGGGCAAGCTCAGACCGTGGGCACCACCTCTCACTCAGACGCTTGAGCCTAATCTTGTTGATGAAGTCGTCGCGACGCTATTCCCTCATAGGGAGGAGCACGTTCCGCCGAGCATGGCTCCGCCTCCCGCAGAGCCGGCGTCGCAAGAGGAGGACGAGGAGTCCATCGAGGTGACCGATCCAGAACTAAAGATGGTTGTCCGGCGTCTCAGTGCCAAGAATACAGCCCCTGGGCCTGATGGCATACCGGGGCGCGCGTTGGTTCTGGCATCGAGACATCTAGGCGACCATCTTCGGCGGTTGTTTAGTTCTTGCTTCCAGCGGGGAGCATTTCCCGCTCGGTGGAGGGTTGGCAGCCTCGTGCTGTTGAGGAAGGAGGGCAGACCGGAGGATTCACCGTCGGCGTACCGGCCGATCGTTCTACTGGACGAGGCGTGCAAGCTCTTTGAGCGCATCATTGCCGCACGCCTCGTCAGCCACCTCACCCGGACTGGGCCGGATCTGTCGGCAAACCAGTTTGGGTTTCGGAGGGAGCGGTCAACCGTGGGTGCGATCCTCCGTGTGAAGACGCTGGCGGAGGACGCCGTGTCCGAGGGAGATGTGTTGTTGGCGGTGTCTCTTGACATCGCCAACGCTTTTAACACTCTCCCTTGGACTTGCATCCGGGAGGCCCTCCGGTACCATGGCATACCGGATTATCTACAGAGGACCGTAGAAGCTTACCTTTGTGACAGGGGGGTCATCTTCGACAGCCAGTCGGGACTTAAACGGTGGCGCATGACGTGCGGAGTTCCACAGGGGTCGGTACTTGGACCGCTCCTGTGGAACTTGGGTTACGACTGGGTGCTTCGCGGCTCGTTCCTCAGGAACCTCAGCGTCACATGTTACGCTGACGATACGTTGGTGACCGCTAGAGGGAGGACCTGCCGCGAAGCAGCCATATTGGCGACGGCCGGGGTGGCCCATGTGGTGGACCGAATCCGGCGACTGGGACTCGAGGTGGCCTTGGGGAAAACGGAGGCCATGTGCTTTTATGGCCCCCGTACTCGCCTGCCACCCGACTTCCACCTGGTCGTCGGAGGAGTCCGAATACCCATTGAGCCCACTCTTAAATATCTTGGCCTCGTCCTAGACAGAAGGTGGACATTCGAGGCACATTTTAATAAGCTGGTGCCGAAGCTGATAGGGGCGGCAGGGGCACTCTCCAGGCTCCTGCCAAATATTGGTGGCCCAAACGTTGCCACGAGAAGACTATACATGGGCGTCATCCGCTCGATGGCGCTCTACGGCGCCCCGGTGTGGGCCGCGAACATCCCTGATGGCGTCATCGCCAAACTCCTGCAAGTGCAGAGGCTGATGGCCATCAGGGTGACGCGGGGATACCGCACCATAGCGGGTGACGCGGCCCGCGTGCTCGCCGGATCCCCGCCATGGGATCTCGAGGCGAAATCCCTCGCTTCGGTCTACGAGTGGCGCGAGGAGGCGCGAAGTCGGGGCGACCGCCCGGCGCTCAGGGAGGTGGAAGGACGCCGGGCGGAGCTTCGCCAGATTCTCATGGCGGAGTGGGAGACGCGGCTAGAGCAGCCGGGATACGGCCGCCAAACGGTGGAAGCAATACGGCCCGTTTTGCAGGATTGGCTCGAGAGGAGCCACGGGGCGCTGAGCTTCCGATTGACACAGGTGCTTACCGGGCATGGCTGCTTCGGTAAGTACCTGTGTCGAATCCAAAGAGAAGAAAATGAGCGGTGTCACCACTGCAGCTGCAATTCTGACACCGCTCAACATACGCTGCAGGTCTGTCCAGCTTGGGCGGAGCCGAGACGAGATTTGGTGAATGTGATTGGCCAGGATCTCTCGCTGCCGGCCGTAGTTTCAGCCATGGTCGGCAGTGATGAGTCCTGGCAGGCGATGCGCCAATATTGTGAAAATGTAATGGCGATAAAGGAGGCAGATGAAAGAGCGCGAGAGCTGCTGCGTGGGACGCAGCGCTCTCAGCGCTCCAGGCGGATGGCCCGAGATGACCATCTGCCACCCTAAACGGCTCGTGGCGGCGGACTCGGGGGGGTCCGTCGCCAGTACAAGAGCCCGAGATGGCGGCGGCGTGTCCACGCCGCCTCTCGCGAGGGATTCTTCTCTGAGAGGAGGCCTGACGAGGCCAGCCGTCGCCGGGGGTAGTAGCAGTAAAGCGCGAGCGGTCCTGCTACCTCCGGCACATGGCGGCGAGACTGGACATCGTGAGGTTTTTAGTGGGTAGGCCGGCCGCTTCACGGCCGGAGAGCCCCACATACCCCACCGCTCCTCCCCCGGGACGGTGGGGATGCAGTTCAATGCATTTTCCTCACGTAAAAAAAAAAAAAAAAAAAAAGGTTAGGTTAGGTTAGGTTAGGTTAGGTTAGGTTAGGTTAGGTTAGGTTAGGTTAGGTTAGGTTAGGTTAGGTTAGGTTAGGTTAGGTTAGGTTAGGTTAGGTTAGGTTAGGTTAGGTTAGGTTAGGTTAGGTTAGGTTAGGTTAGGTTAGGTTAGGTTAGGTTAGGTTAGGTTAGGTTAGGTTAGGTTAGGTTAGGTTAGGTTAGGTTAGGTTAGGTTAGGTTAGGTTAGGTTAGGTTAGGTTAGGTTAGGTTAGGTTAGGTTAGGTTAGGTTAGGTTAGGTTAGGTTAGGTTAGGTTAGGTTAGGTTAGGTTAGGTTAGGTTAGGTTAGGTTAGGTTAGGTTAGGTTAGGTTAGGTTAGGTTAGGTTAGGTTAGGTTAGGTTAGGTTAGGTTAGGTTAGGTTAGGTTAGGTTAGGTTAGGTTAGGTTAGGTTAGGTTAGGTTAGGTTAGGTTAGGTTAGGTTAGGTTAGGTTAGGTTAGGTTAGGTTAGGTTAGGTTAGGTTAGGTTAGGTTAGGTTAGGTTAGGTTAGGTTAGGTTAGGTTAGGTTAGGTTAGGTTAGGTTAGGTTAGGTTAGGTTAGGTTAGGTTAGGTTAGGTTAGGTTAGGTTAGGTTAGGTTAGGTTAGGTTAGGTTAGGTTAGGTTAGGTTAGGTTAGGTTAGGTTAGGTTAGGTTAGGTTAGGTTAGGTTAGGTTAGGTTAGGTTAGGTTAGGTTAGGTTAGGTTAGGTTTTTTTTTTTTTTTTTTTTTTTTTTTGTTTGAAGAAGAGAGAGAACGAATCGGAGTATGGGTCACGTGCACCATCGCCTCTTTACGAAAGAGAAGAATTAGAAAAAAGCGGGTTGAAAGAAGAGTAGAAAAGATTTTTGTTTGGGTAGGAGGGGCAACTGTTTGGGGGTGGGGGGGGCAACCATACCTTTACCTCAACCTGACCAATATATACGTATATTTAATACTTCCACGATAGCTTGGGGTCGCTATGGTGGTTCTGAGTCACCAGTAACCGTAGCAAAGTGGATATATATAAACAAATTTGATAGGTAAATAAATAAGTGTATTTAAGATTGGCAAAGGTGCTTAAAGGTGGACGAGCAAAGTACACTCTGCGTCACCAATACCAGTCCGCTAAAGGAGCAGACCAGCAGGTGACAACAGTAATCAATCACTCGACCCCCCTCAGCCGACCTTAACTCGGGTGCAGTGCGGCTACCAGATCCGCCTAAACGGAATGTCCGCCAAATGTTCGGGGTGAGACGAGTTTTTGGCGGACAATCAGTCTGCTTAAGTTGAGTTTGAAAATTTAAATTGAATTGAAAAGTCAACCCAGATGTCCACCGCAATGCACCCGAACCGCGGGCGACGGAAGGTGGGAAGAAGACTGAAAGTAAACCCACCTCGTACCACCACACCAGATAATACGCATGGCATGCCTTAGCAATAATATATATATAGATTTAATGATGAGCTGACAAACGAATGAGCGATGCTCACTCCGCTTAGCCTAAAGCCGGGCTACTAAAGGAGTATCCAGGCGAATGCTATTGCAGTAATCAATCACCCGGACAAACGGTCGCCATTGGAACGAGTGCAACACGACGGACGAATTCACCCAGCGTGATCACTCGCGAGGTAGTCGGGATGAGGCGACACGATGCAAGCAATCACGCTGTGTGAGCGCACGTCGAGCCGTTCAGGTGCCGCCGACGACGGCCGATCAGAACGATTGACAGTGAGCAACCCTCGGTCATCGGTGGGCCCACTTAAGGTCAATTGAACCAATTCTGCGCAGTGCAACGCAAATGCAAAGGTAAAATCGAAGCACTGGTTGACGAGCATATCCGCCCCTCTAGTGAATCAAATATAGTCAATTTAAGAGTGAGTAGAGATGTATGCAATACAGTGGGCTGGAAACTTCCACCCATCAACCAGCACTTATCAAGTCAGATCGTCTAAAACTACGCTGTGTAATACTTAAACGCAGGAAATGGCTGCAGCGAGGATTCTTCTATGCTGTATGCTGAAATGGAACAGATATATGGCGCTATGCTGTTTCGTGATAGAAAATTGTATTTAATAACGGCGAGGGTTTAGAGAACGATCGAGCGAGGCGAATTGCGCGTCACAGAGGCCGGGCAAGCTCAAGGGCAGATCGGCGTGTGATTGCAGTGGTCAATCATTCTGCATCCCTCCCCCCACCTTTCTTTGAATTAGCTCAGCACTGCAATCAAATTCGCCCATCCGGGCCGCCCGCCTGTTGAGATGGACGGCCCTTCTGTACGAAACCACCCAGTGCCGTGGGCGTCTAAAGATGGAGAATGATAGATCATGCGCCACCCTCGTTCGTCTGCAGGCCCATTGAATGTCGGATTAGCCAATTCTACGCTTGTGCAGAGCATTTGCAATGATAGATGAATGAATTGATTACATCATGCTGGAGTTGTGTATGATTAGTAGAAAGGGACAATTCCATGGCACATGGTGGGCCGATCCCATATATCCGCCGTTGCTTCCCAGGTTCGATCGGCTGAAGATGCAATGTAAGCTGCATTTAAATACTATAATATCCAGGGGTGAGTTTGTTCTGGTGGACAGGATGTGGTTGTAAGAAAGTAACTTCTATAACATAAAGTGCTGTAAAAGAATAATTTTATTATATATATGACGCAGTGCATGTTAGTGAGGGTTCTGCTAGGCAGGCAAGCGATGTGAACTAGCCGATCCCATATATCCGCCGTTGCTTCCCAGGTTCGAACGGCTGAAGATGTAATGTAAGCTGCATTTAAATACTATAATATCCAGGGGTAAGTTTGTTCTGGTGGACAGGATGTGGTTGTAAGAAAGTAACTTCTATAACATAAAGTGCTGTAAAAGAATAATTTTATTATATATATGACGCAGTGCATGTTAGTGAGGGTTCTGCTAGGCAGGCAAGCGATGTGAACTATGAATTATGGAAACCAGGCTACTTAGTTCCAGTCACCCTAGGATCAAGTGCGGCGCGACGGCTAGGCTCGGGTCGACCGGGCGCCTACGTCGAGATTAGACTAGGTATGGTGAACAGTCGATCCACGCACCCACCTCGCCCCGCACCCGAACCCCGGGTGACGGATGTTAGGAGGTAAAAATGAAAGCAGACCATCCTTGCCCGCCATACTAGAGGGTCATAACGACCGGGACTACGCAGAGCACGAAATTGTGATAATAAATGAGTAGATGTAATGATGATAACAGTAAGATCCGAGGTAAGATTAGTCCGGTAGGCAGGATATAGTTGTGGGAAGGTATCTTCTGTAATATAAAGTGCTGTAAAAGAACGATGCGCAGTGCTGTTTAAAGCTAGTGAGGGTTCTGATAGGCAGGCAAGCTATGCGAACTGTGAATTATCCATCTGGTTGCAGTCACCCTTGGATCAAGTGCGGCGCGATGGCTAGGTTCGCGTCGACTGGGCGCTTGCCTCGGGATGAGGCGAGGCAGGGCGATCAGCCAATCCACGCACCCACACCTCACCACACCCGATCCTCAGGTGACGGATGGTAGGAAGTGAAATGAAAGCAGACCGTCCTTGCCCGCCATACCAGAGGGTCATAACGACCGGGACTACGCAGAGCACGAAATTGTAATAATAAATAAATAAATGTAATAATGAGCTGACAGATGAGTTAGCCAGCAAACGAAACAAACTCCATTCGACGTTGGGTCGGGCTTCCTATAAAGGTATCCAGATGAATGATGCTGCAGTAATCGGTCGCACGGTTCTAGAGTGTAAAGTATCAAAATTGTAATAATAAATAAATAAATTTAATGATGAGCTGACAAACGAGCGAGTGAGGCAGACTCCGCCTAGCATAAGGCCGGACAATCCGAGGAGTAGTCAGGCGAATGCCATAGCAGTGATCAGTCGCTTAGCTATTCCGGTCGCATTTAGATTGAGCGCGGTACGATCGCCAAATCCGCCCCACCAGACCGCCTGCCGGGGGATAGGGGCAGGCGATCTTTCTGCCCGGATGCATGCCGCACCGCGCCCAAGCCGCAGGCAGTAGGTGATAGCCAGCGGGTAGACAGTAAGCCACCCTCGTCAGTCGGTGGGCCCACTTATGGTCGGGTGCCAATTCTGCGCGGTGCATCGCAAATTGCAAAACTTATTATATTATGAATAATAAAGATAATGTTGGTGAGGGTTCTGCTAGGCAGGCAAGCGATGCGAACTATGAATTATGGAAACCAGGCTACTTAGTTCCAGTCACCCTTGGATCAAGTGCGGTGCGATGGCTAGATTCGCGTTGACTGGGCGCTTGCCTCGGGATGAGGCGAGGCAGGGCGATCAGCTGATCCACGCACCCATACCTCACCACACCTGAGCCTCAGGTGACGGACGGTAGGAAGTGAAATGAAAGCATACCGTCCTTGCCCGCCATACCAGAGGGTCATAACGACCGGGACTACGCAGAGCACGAAATTGTGATAATAAATGAGTAAATGTAATGATGAGAACTATAAGTGGATATCCTCAGCAAATTCAGCCCTGTGAAGTCCAGACTTTCAGGTGTGTAGTTGCAATGGAGTTTCTTCTGGGGAGAGAACTGATATTATTCCCTTTTGCAGGGTCTGCGGTGGATATCCTCAGCAAATTCAGCCATGTGATGTCCAGGCTTTCAGGTGTGTAGTTGCAATGGAGTTTCTTCTGGGGAGAGATATTTTATTGATGAGGGTTAAAAATAATAAGTTGTGATGAGTCGAGTAGGTAGAAACCAAGATGTCAAGGTTAGGTTAGGTTAGGTTAGGTTAGGTTAGGTTAGGTTAGGTTAGGTTAGGTTAGGTTAGGTTAGGTTAGGTTAGGTTAGGTTAGGTTAGGTTAGGTTAGGTTAGGTTAGGTTAGGTTAGGTTAGGTTAGGTTAGGTTAGGTTAGGTTAGGTTTTTTTTTTTTTTTTTTTTTTATGTCCGGGCGCTAACGGCCCGGCCCGCGAGCTACCTACTCCCCGTTTTGTAACAGGTCTTTGTTAATTCAGTTATTCATTTTTGCTTTATTATAGAGCTCTTTTCCGCGCTTTTGCGCGTTGTTCTTTTTCCTTTGTCATTTATTACAATTTTCTTATCAAATATTACAATTATGGTTACTTCAACATTTTCATATTACTATAATTTTAGCATACATTTCTTAAACTAGTTTTAAATTTAACCAAACACAATTATTACAATCTAATTACTATTATTATACATTTTCAAAATTACAATTATTATTATTACACATTAAATTTGCAGTTTTTGTTTTAACACATTAAAATTTACAATTATTATTATTACATTACATATTTACTATTATTAACTTACATCTATTCTTTCCCCGGGCTAGTCAAAATCACAGTTTGTCACTTAAATATTAACTTACATATTAATATCACAGTACTAGATTAACTTATTTACTAATATCACATTATTTGCGTTTCATTTCTTAAAGCTACCATTGTACATTAATAATTAAAATTTCTAATAACATTTAAAATAAAAAATAAAAAAATAAAAAAATAAAATAAAATACTTGCTATATAAAAGCTTACTGGTGTGTGTGTGTGATTGTGTGCCTTTGTCATGTATGTCTTGCTTGCGTAAAGGACTTTCTAGGGGGACATAGAAGATGTCCTCCTCAACACTAGGGTCGCTCACCCTTCTTCCCCCTAATACTTCCTTGGGTTTCCCGTGCTTTGATTCAAAAAGCAGGGATGTTTCTTGGGCCCTGGGGCCCAGAGGAAGCAGCCCCGAAAGTATTAAGGCGAAGTTTAGGGATGCGGTCCTATAGTATTTTACAACTAGCTCGGCTTCTTCGGATGGGGGGTTACAAGCTTCACGTTTGTTGTCCCCATTCGCTTCCGCCGCCCTAATCCTACCTACTTTATTTTTCTCTTCTACGTCCTGATCTCTCATCTCGTCGCCCTTAGCAATACGCTACCCTGGCCCTCGCTATCCTATCCCACTTCTGCCTTAATGGACATGCGCTATTGAACGTGTTGTGTTCCACATTTGGCAGCTTCTCCTTTTTGCAATTGATGCACGTTGGGAGCACCGTTTTGTTTGGGCACGCGGCGTACATGTGTTCCTCCCCACAGTGGCTGCATCTGTCCAGCTGCTCCTCACAGACCCGTCTGCTATGGCCGTAGCCCAGACAGCGGGAGCACTGGATAAGAGGGGACTGATCTTCCACTCCGGATTTACCCCATTGCAGTTGGAGAGTCCCCTCCTCTGTCAGCTGTCTCCATACTGGGGGAGTCACTCTAACCACTACGTGCGCCACGTGCGGGTTCTTCGTCCGTTTTTCGTAAACAATCTCCGCACAGTCGGTCACCTTGACTTCTCCTTTCCTAACTTTCTCTATCGCTCTTTTTATTCCTTCCATAACTTGTTCTCTTTTATCCCCTCCTCTAACATATTTTACAATTATCAATGGGTTTTTGTTTGCTGCTCTTTCCACTTTTAAGTTTTCCTTACTTCCTATTCTTTCCCTCATTCTCTCTGCTTCTGCTTCTTTTTCAAATCCGAAAATCGCTTTTTGTCCCTTAGCCTTTCTTATCCTACTAACTTCAAACCATTCATCAACTCCGTCGTTGTCGACCGACTCCTTTACCATTTCTATCACCTCGTCACTGGTTTTGGATGCGTCGGTCGACGTGACTATAATCGAGTGTAGGGTTTTCTGAGTAGGGACCCTCTTTTGTCTCACTTTATCCGCATACGTCCCTTCATCCTTTGTTTCCTTTATATCCAATCTTATTCCTTTTCCCTTTTCTATATCCTTCCTTATCTCTTCCATTATTTTATTACTTTCGCTTACTATTTCTTTAATGCTTTTGTGATCTGCTTCCTTACTTGCGCTCTCTACTGCTTGTTTACTAATCTTTTCTATCATCTCCTCTATCTTCTGCTTCTCTTTTTTTGCTTCTACCTTTCTATCCGCTTCTGCTTTTTCAATTCTCTCCTGTACTTCCGTTATTTTCTTAATATCAGCTTTTCCTCCTATCTTTTCAATTGCTTCCTTCATTTTCTTGCTTTCTTCTTTTTGCTCCTTTATTGCTTTTATCAACATTTCTTTCATTGCTTTATTCTCTTCCGTCTGTTTTTTCACTTCTTCCCTCATTTCCTTTGCAGATCTACTCTCCTCTTTTATTCTTTCTTTACTTTCCTTCATCAACACTCGAATCATTTTCGCTATTTCGTTTATCTCTTGTGTTTCGCTTTCATTTCTGATTTGTTTTGGTTCGGGTGGTCCTGCTTTATCCTTTTTTCCTCTCTTTTCCAGTTCGTTCGTCAGTTCCTTGTTCCTTCCTGAAATTTCCTTCACAATTTCCACCATCTCTTTTACCTCCTCCACTATCCTCGCCTTGTTTTCCCTCGTGACCGACTTGTTTGGACCTTTGGGCTCCATTTGCTGGTTGATCTTGATTTGTGCATCAATTGCTCTCCTCTCCAAGTCGCGCATGTCCATTCCAGGTCTAAGACTGTCCATAGTGAGCATGCTTACCTTAGATTTTTCTGCCTCCTTAGGTGTTGTCGGGGCTGTGGCCGTCGCTTGGGACCGTATTCGCTCTAGATTTACACTGAAGTCGGTGCTCATGCGAGTGGTCCGAGGAAATACGGGGTCTTTGCTAGTATACATTATTTGTCAATCTACCCTGGGCTCGTTTTATAAATAAGACGACACAAAATAAATTAACACAAAATGATAAAAGTAAATTTGTAAAAGTTGTATAAGGTGGACAATGGACAAGTTAAAATGCAAATAAATTAGATAAGAAATAAAACGCTCAATGAATAAATAAGAGAAATAAAATACCTAAATAATAATGACTAGATTTTCTTATGCTACTGTTATTATTGACTAGTGTTTTTTGTATATGTAATGTTCTTTGTATGTGTTTTGTATGTCTGATTATGTGTGTTGTGTATGTTTATGTATGCTTGGGGAGCAGCTTTGTCAATTAAATTAAAATACAAATTTATAATCACGGTAGATTTGTAAACTTAAGCTATGTCAAGGATTAAAATATTTGTAAAAGTTTTATAAAACTTAAGTCTAATATCACAGTCAAAAATACACAAAAATCTAATAAAATACACAAAGATAAAAAATTCACAATAAAATATTAAAAACAATTTTGTAAAAGTTGTAAAAAGGGACGTCACAATACTAAATCTAAGTCAATCACTACTCTTTTTTCAATTTTCGTCAATATCCAGTCCAAAATTATGACTCTACTTTTAACTCTACCAGTAGAGTATGTCCTAGTTTGCTATTTTCGGTCTTTTAACTTGTAAATTGACGAAGTTAGATGGTTGAAACAAAAAATTTTTGGTAGCGACAAAATGACCTCGGTCGTAGAGCGACTCTACCCTACCAGGGGGATAGCCCAGAGCGGGGGATGAATGCCCAAAAAAGTCCCAGCGTCGTAGCTCCAGTAGTTTCGGAGATATGCCGCCTCAAAGTTTTTCAAGATGGCGGCCGAAATGTCAGCTGGAACTTAGATGGGCGATATCTCCGCCGCTATTTGTGCTAGACCCCCGGTGTGCGGGTTTATTGAGTCGGGCTTGCCGAGATCTTTCGATTGGCAGGGTAATCCGGCCCAAAAAGTTTCACCTCTCCAATTTGAAATTTTGGCCCCTGGGGGTGTAGAGTACCCCGTCCTATTGTCCCTAGAGGAAACCCCGTCTCTCTACGACCAACGGTTCGGGAGATATGGGCGTCCGTATGGAACCGGAAGTCGATCCAAGATGGCCGCCACGGTTTTCAAAACCTTATATCTCCCAAACGGGTGGTCGTACAGACTCGTGCGTAGGCTCGTTGAGATGGGCTCGTCGAGCTCTATATGGGACAATGTAGAGCGAAATAATGTAGAGCTCCAAAATTATTTTTTCGACTCTAGGTAGAGTCGGTCACTTAAATATACTTAAAACTAAGTTGCGCCTTAAATCTATCACCCTCCGTTCTCTCGATATTCCCAAGTTCACAGAAAAACTGGTTTTCCCCCTCCCCCTCCGAGGGGGGCGCTCTACCACGTTTGGACTCTATGAAAGAGTTGTAGATCTCGGCGATCTACACAGTTTACCAAAAACCCCGTAATTTTAAGCCTAATGGTTGCCGAGATATGAAGTTTTGAAATTTACGATTTACGTAAAAAAATTCCGAAAATGACCCCCCCCAATTTTGATCCTAGAATTTTGAAAATTTTACTGTGTGTAGAGCTCCCCAAAAAAATGACCCCTATGAAAGAAAATTTTCAAAAAGTCACCCCGGGGGGAAGTTATAACCCTGTGAACTTGGGAATTTCCTTGAGTTTTCCTGCCTCACTGTCAGTCTTATAATTCTAATAACTTTGCTAAATATAAATCTAAAAATCTAAAAATAGTGTCAAAATGTGCGTCTTGAATAGTTCCAAATTGTCCAAAAATAAAAAATAATTAAATTTAATTTTTTGACGTCTTTTTGCTGATTTTGCTAAAATGTTTAAAAAATTGTCTATTTTTACCAATAAAATCAAAATTGAAAATCCTAAAATTATAAAACCAACGAAAAAAGATGCGGGGCAAGAAGGTCTAACACATATATAAAAATAAAATTTAAAACTCCAAAAATAAAAAAGTTATAAGCTAAAAACAAATTTTTAAAAATTCCATTCATATGTTTGTAACCTAAATAGCAAAAAATTTTTCCCGGGGAAAGTATCCTAATATTTTGGTACAAACTAATTCAATTTTAGGGCTATCTATATACAATTTAAAAACTATTTGTTTTAGCACTATTTCCGGAGTTATACTGTCTACAAACTTATTATTTGGTACTTTTGCAAAATGAAAATTTTTAATGTCTTATAACTTTTGTACCACTTAACTTTTGGTCAATTTTCTTCTTGTTCCAGGGTCCTCTCCTTGTTCTCCTGCCGATGGTATTTTTAGATTTCGCCTAGCTCCACTGGATCGATTTCACCCACCACGTGGTGAAACCGGATATTGTCCAATTGCTCCTATGTATGATCCCGGAAAATTCCGGAAAATATCTCGGGAGATAACTCTCACCGAGACGCGTCGATTGACCCCAAAAACAGGTGGTGTTGTCGATTAAACGCCGGAGTTATCGGCGTTTTGTCACCAAAAATTAACACTTTTTGGTTAAGTTTTCACTTAAATTTTCCAAAAATCACTTTATTATCGCTTTTTTGGCACTTTTCTTTTATTTCACTGTCACTCGCGTGTAATTTAGTATATTGGCCGTTTTTTCGGCGCGATTCGTGCACTTTTTCTATTTTTAGCGATTTTTTCCGTGCGGAGTGGCTCTAAAACTTGGCGCTTCCGACGGCGGGTGGTGCGCAACTGGGTTAGGTTAGGTTAGGTTAGGTTAGGTTAGGTTAGGTTAGGTTAGGTTAGGTTAGGTTAGGTTAGGTTAGGTTAGGTTAGGTTAGGTTAGGTTAGGTTAGGTTAGGTTAGGTTTAGGTTAGGTTAGGTTAGGTTAGGTTAGGTTAGGTTAGGTTAGGTTAGGTTAGGTTAGGTTAGGTTAGGGTTAGGTTAGGTTAGGTTAGGTTAGGTTAGGTTAGGTTAGGTTAGGTTAGGTTAGTTAGGTTTAGGTTAGGTTTGGGTTAGGTTAGGTTAGGTTAGGTTAGTTTAGGTTAGGTTAGGTTAGGTTAGGTTAGGTTAGGTTAGGTTAGGTTAGGTTAGGTTAGGTTAG